>JAODGE020031130.1:0-26993 GCA_027574965.2 Ecitophya simulans | reverse complement strand
GGAGGGGGGGGGGGACAACGGGGACGGGGGACCGCTCAGTAAAGTGCATGCTCTCTCCTTGTATTCTGCGGGAACAGTTGAACTCACTGCCCGCTGAGCAATCCAGGCACACATGCCCCCATTGGAGGTATGCAGAAATGTATATGTATACCGTTCAGCTACTACGTTTTTTGTGTATTTAATATTGTTGTTACGCGATCATTATAAAGTACGGTTAAAGCCAACTAAACAGAAACATCAACAGCGGTTAAGAACGTAACTTCACAGTCGCCTTATCCGTGTGGCCGTTAGATCTTGAGCCACCTTTCGTAGCACTGTTCTCCATCACTGTCACCCACATACACACGCACAGTAGCCAGCGCAAATTGCATAGAGTTACCGTGTGTTGTGATGCCGACGCTTCTTGCAGGCTGGCTGCTGCTCTTCCTCTTCGGGAGAGTCCTCATTATCTTCGCTGCTGTCAATCCCGTGGTAGCGGTCTACTTCCTCAGAAAAGGCGTTGGTGTCATCTTCGTTGTCATTGTCCTCGTCGTCGTCCGAGTAGAGTCCCCCCTTGGCGGCTTTGATGAGGCGGCCAAGAGAACCATTGCTACTGATATCAGACCCAAAACCCTCCCCATCGGTGTCATCGTCGTCGCTGTCGCCGCGCTCCGGCCTGGGCCCGCCCACCTTCGCGGATACCCCGCTGTCCTCGATGGACAACTTTCTTGAAATGCGGCTGTCTTTTTGCAGGCGACGCAGTCGCCGCAACTTCTTTGCGCGCTCTGTGTCGACCTCTTTGCTGGCATGCACACGCTGGCGCAGCTTCCGCGCAAAGTGGTCTTCATCCTCGTCGTCGTCGCTGCTCGCGCCTCTGTCCACGACGGCCCCAGGAACAGCCAGTGCGGGGCCCTCACCGTCAGCCTCATCCCCGCCGCTGCCATCGCTGTCGTCCTCATCCTGGCTGTCTTCGATTGCCTCATACTTGCTAAGACCGAGGTCCTTGATGCGGAGGTCTGCAGACTCGAGATACTTCCGCTTCTTATGCTTTGAGAGACCAGCGAGACGCTCTTCAGCGGTCAGTTCCATGCTTACACCTGTCCGTCCCCGCTCGCCCGCATCAGCATCATCGATGCCATCGGGGCCAGTCGCTGGCTTCTTGACAAGGAACTCGTCCTCGCTCTCGTAAGCCGCGTCGTCGCGTACAGCATATTTCTGCTTCTGCTCCAACATGCGGAACATGTCCGAGGCCTTGAGGTGCTTCTCCTTCCGTGTCAGTGCCTTCTCGCCGCCGCCCGTGCTGCTGCCTGCAGACTTGTTGCGCTGTGCAATGTAGTTTGCAACATCCCACGGGAGGTTCTTCGCCCCACGCCGCAGCGACTGCAGCTCTGACATGTCCGGCACGACGAGCAGCCCCAGAGACTTCGCGAAGGCGGCAACGTCGATGGACGCGACATCGAAGACGTGCTTGTTCGAGGCAAAGTAGACGGAGCGGAGGTAAGCGATAAACGCCTTCTGCGCCTCGTACTTGAGCCCCTGCACTACAAGCGCAACGAAGATCTCCTGTGACACGTGCATCATGCTCGGTCTCACCGCCACCTCGCGGAGGGGGAGGTGTTTGTGGGAGAGGTACGACAGCATGGGCGTTTCACGGGGCGTGAGAAGGAGCAGGTTCACACCCCGGGCCCCCGCGCGTGCGGTGCGGCCGGCGCGATGGATGTACGTCTGCGCGCTATCCGGGCAGTCGTACTGAATGACCCAATGCACAAGGGGGAAGTCCAGTCCGCGCGCGGCAACGTCCGTGCAGAACATGACGGCGGACTTGCACCGGCAAAAGGTGAGAAAAACCTCCTCACGCCTGAACTGCTTCATCTTGCTGGTCAGGCACATGGAGGGGATGCGCATCTTCTTGAGAATGCGTGAAAAGGAGAGGTACATGTACTTGACCTGATTGCACGTGCTGACAAAGACAACGATCTTGTCGTTTGGGTGGCGTTTCAGGAACATGAGCAGCACGTCGAGCTTGCGATGCAGCTCCACAACAAGGAAGTTCTGAGAGAGGGTTGAGGGCGTCGGCGAGGCGGTTAGGGCATGTGACGTCACGAAGCGGGCATTGTGCAGTGCCATGTGCGCCAGCATGTCCACGTCAGTGGTCTGCGTCGCTGAGAATAGAAGTGTCTGCCTCTGCTGGGGCAGGTACTTGAGAATGTTTGTGATGGCATCTCGGAAGCCGAGATCCAGCAGGCGATCCGCCTCGTCCATGCAAAACAGCTGCAGGTTGTCAAGAACGAGGTTGGCGTCGTCCTGGAAGTGGTGCAGCACACGGCCGGGAGTACCTACGATAATGCTGATGGCGTGCAGGCGCTTGCGCTCCTCCATGACATCACGGCCCCCGGTGAGCAAAGCCGCGGAGAGCACATGCTTGTAGCCAACCACTTGCATCACCTTGAAAATTTGCAGCGCTAGTTCACGCGTAGGGCTAAGGATGAGGGCGCCAACACCCATCTCCGCGTCCCAGTGCTCAACAAAGAGCCGCTCCAGAGCTGGAAGTACGAAGCAGAGTGTCTTCCCGGAGCCAGTTTTTGCAGCGCCGAGAATGTCGTAGCCAGCCAGGGCCAGGTGCAGGGTGTCCCCTTGAATAGGGGTCATCTTCTTGTACCCACCACGCTCCAGACCCATCTGGGTACGCTGGGAGATGGGCAGCTGGTCAAAGCGTATGAAGACGTCATCGCCCTCCTCCACCGTATTGGCGTGTGAGTCACTCTGAGCCTTAGCGTCGTAAGTGTCGCGCAGCTCCTGCCGCCAGATCTTGAGCTCGTCGATCTCACTGCGGCTGAGCTTGGAACGTTCCTGACGCTCAGCCCAGCGCTGCTGCCGCAGCTTAGCCTTGTGGATGCGGCGCTCGTCAAAGGCGTCCATGAAATATGGCTCACCCTTCCGTGTGTTTCTCTCTCTGTGTAACGTAGAAGAAGGGAGTGATCTTAGAGATGTGCTAGTATAATTGAATGCACGCGAGTTCGCTCAGCACTGTTCTCACTCTGAAGAAAGAAAGAAGGTTAAATTAGGGGCGAAAAGCATGTATTGTCCTTGGTAGACATCGCAGTGGCCATTGTTCAAGTAGAGCACTAAAGAGAGCGACCACGTAAATACGACATTCATCGCTCTCATTAATTGATCTCTCGCGGATGTAGCCCTAGTGGCAGGGGAGAGAGAGAGTATATGCACCCCACACACTCGTTTCCCCGCCCATCGCCCCAGTGATATTCTCTGGGTAGCAGCACAGGATAGTAATTGTGCAGATGTATTTAATGGCGCGAAGCGATTGACGCGTAGGATGGAGAGGGATGGCGGCCAGGTAGTGTTCGTGTGCACTTCACATGTCGCCCCCGCCTCTACCTTATCCAACAGTATTGTACATGATCATCACAGAAACAAACACAATGTACACACACACACGGAGGCACACACAACTGAACACTCCAGCACTGCTACAGGAACTAGTAGGCTCTATAGGAGATAGATATAGTTTCCTCCCTCGTTCCTTTCTCCAGCTCCAAAAGTCGGTACTGTTGGTGAAGCTCACGTAGCTCGCGCACACGCGACTCTATGCGGTCGTTGCGGAATCGTGAGAGGTGCAAGCGAATGCTATTGAGTGGCCCCTGGAGATCGCCGTAGCCAGCGTCCTTGAACATCCACTTGGCGACCGACTCGGCGATCAGAAGATTGTGCACGTACCCCTCACTGCCCACACTGCCGCAGATGGGGCAACGATACAGGCTCGGAGCAATGGTGAGGGAGTCGAAGCAGAGCACGCAAAACGTGTGACCGCAGGGCCAGAACACCACCGGCTCCTCAAAAAGCAAACCACACACCGTGCAGGTGAGCGTGGATTCGAGAAGCTCGTTGATGTCGTTGAGGTCCTCGACTAGTAGGTCGAGGTGCCGGAGCTGGGCTCGAAACGTCTCCTCGCGCTTGACAAACTCCTCGAGCCACCGCAGCTGCTGCTCGATGTAGTCCGACTGGATTACGTTCTGGATCCCAACATGTCTGTAGCGTGGACCCCTGGAGAGTTCCTCTGCAAAGGTGGAGCCGACGGACGTGTCGCCCAGCTCCAGCAGCTGCCGCCACGGCCAGTACCGCTGCAGTAAATTGATGCGATCAATGTACCCGTCCCGAATCACCCGTGCACTCTCATCGCGCCGCACACGGAGCATCTCGATTTCCTTCTCCAACTCCACCTTGGACTCCGCAAACACCACGTCACGGAATCGCAGCATCTGCTCCATTTGCTGGGTCATGATGATAAGCTTGCGAATGATTAGTTCGGTCTTCTCGATCTCCTCCTCTAGTTGTTCCTTCTCCAAGCGGGCCCGACGGATCTGGAAGGGCAGCACCGCCGCGCTCTCCGACTGCTGGATGCGTTGCTCCATGCGAGTCATTTTGGCACGAAGTATGACCAGTGAGCTGGAGAGCTGGTCAGAGAGTGTGTGCAGCCGCTTGCACTGGAGTAGCTGCTCTTCATCTGGGATAGAAAGATCCTCGTCGTCGGTGGCTTTCACCGGGTGCTTGCTGTTGTTGTGCACAGGCAGGTGTGAAGAGACTATTCGGGCGGCGGTGCTTGGTTTTCCATTCTCCCCACTCTCTCCATGTTGCTGTGCACCTAGCAAGGCGGTCTTGGTCGTTTCAGGGGCTGGGCCAGAAGTTGTGCTAGTGGTGGTGGTTGTATGAGAATCGATTTCAGTCCTCTTATTCCCATCCTTCTTCTTTCTCCCAGGTGTGGTAGAGGGGCTCGATGTGCCCCTGACCGCCTGTTTTGCAGGCATTCTACAGTGTCCACTCTTCCAAGGCACAATCATATATGTGAAAAAGCATAAGACACAGGTAAGGAAAGTTGCGATGAGAGATTGACGCAAACAGGTAGAATGCAGTGTTAGGGCATCTCGCTTGTAACGAGCGACTGTGCAGTTCAGCACACACATGTCCAGCACCACACTTCAGCTAGTGATGTTAGATGTGACAAAAGGAAAAAACTGAACCACTTTCGGGAGCACCGATACGCCTCCCCATTCAAAACCCCCTGTGCACACAAGCACACACATGCACAATCACCACCACATGGAGAGTGGCGGGGGCAGAGAGACCACCAAGTACCGTCAAACACACACTCTCTCTCCACACCCTATCAACTCCCACACTTGCCCTTGATACACCAAATGTCACTTTTTTGCGAGGGACTCCGACTACAGGTACTCGCTTGCTGGCGTCCATGTCCCATCCAGTAGCCCAAGACTCAGGTTCTTCATCTTGTACAGACGTGCGGGCTGGAGGAGTGAGTCGAAGCAGCGGTTGCAGTGAAAGGTGATCACATCGTCAGTACCATCTGTGCCACCATCACCTACATCAGCTTCACCGCCGCGTTTGTCAGGGGTGATGCGCACTTCACGCAGGTGCGTGAACACCCGCGGGAAATCACAGTCCCCGCGCATTGTCAGTAAGGGCGAAGTTGCAGACGTGGACTGAGCGGACCTGTTGCGTTGCCTGCCCTTTTCCATAAGCATCTCACCCATAGCAATCGGGTCTCCAAGAACGAAGCTCCCGAGATGTTCACGCACGTACTGCTCGATGCTCGGAGGAGCGGGTGAGGGCGGGGCAGTGATGGTCACACCAATCAGTGAGACGGCGTGTGTACAGTAGTAGGCGTTGCGTTTCACCGCATACTCGCATGACGTCGGCGTCTCCACCGCTTTCGCCACACTTGTGAAAAGGAGCTCCGTGGGAATCTTCTTTGGGCCTGTGAGGGGTAGATGCCCTGCCACGAGCAGTTCATACTCCATCGCGAGCCCTTCCAACGATGTGGCTAAGCTGTGGCGGTCACACACACTCACGACAACGGGCCCGGAGGCCAAAATATCCACATCATTCAACACGCGTACGTGCACCTCGCGCGGTGAAAGGGTGCCCTGCAGGGTTGGCATGACATCGCGGGAGTTCACTGCCGCCTTTACAAAGGACTCCACTGAGACGTTGTGGTAGTTCTCGTGCGCGTGAGTGCGGCGCATCGGGCAGAAGGGCGGCTTATACACACCGAAGACGTGCCAGTGCGCGAGGGTCCCAGGGGTGTTCAGCAGAAAGAGCGCTTTCGGACTAATAAGATGAGAGTTGCGCAGGAAGCGGGTCTGCGTCGCCTCGGGAGGAAGCGAGGTGGCAGCTGCCAGCATCTCAGCGGCGTGCCGCTCCAAGTTGCGCTTGCTGTTCTTCGTGAGCACATCCGTGAGACGCCGCCCCGGTGGCCTCGACGTCATATGAAGCGAATGCACTCTTCTCCGTCCTGTTCTATGGGCGCTACTGTGTGTTTCTCTGAGTTTACTTGTGCGTTGCACCGCTCCTACAAACTCCCCTTTGTTGTGGAGCCGTAGAAACTAGGCGACATCATTGCGGACACGTGGCACCAAAGCAAGAGACAGTGATGGAGAGAGGGGAGGGGGAGGGTGAATCTATTGATCATCACCAGTTCGGAGGATACTACCACTGCTCAGAGAGAACGGCAGTCACGAAGAACACATCGGCCACAAAAAAACAAACAGAAGACGCAGAGACGACGCACATACGGGCACACTAATGATAAACACACAGTCCATTAATAATACAGTGAAGAAACCTCTGTAGTGTAGATAGGTGCTCATGAATCCAAGCATACTAGGCGCATACCAGCAGACGTGCAGCAAGCAGATTGGAGGTGTTTCGACTCTCTCCGTAGGGTGCCATGATGTGGTTTTGACCAGCCTACCTCTGCGCATGTGCGCGCAAGAGTCATTTGCACGGAGCTGCTCTGCTGTTTCAGCCACCGATCAATATCACCTTCCTCCCAACCTCCGATGTGGCTAAACTTCTGCAACACGTACGGCGAAAGCATACTCCCGGGCGATTTCATGCAGTTGTTGATAGCGCCCTGTGGCTCCGCCATGGCCGCCGTCAAACTCGCAGAAGTGCAGGAGAATCCTCCCCGCAGCGGCACTCCCCTGACTCCACACATCGCGCAGTCGTGCGGTGTACTTGAGGGACTCCCAGTACCCCACACGCGAGTCCCGCCACGCTGTCTCCATCAGGATATGTGGCAGCACCGCGCCGGGGCCTTCGGGAATGGTGTTCATGGGGGAGAGTGCCTTGATCAGGCGGTACGCTTCGGGATCTGTGATTGGGTTGCCAAACTCCTCCCACTCCGTGATTGTAAGGGGAAGCTCCGCGTCGAGGAGGGAGGCAAGACAGTCCACAAAGGGCACGGCACCAATGATAGCGTGGAAGAGCTGTGGTGCCTGGTTTGCAGCCCGAAACACGACAAGGCCGCCAGCCGAACCCCCGCTGCTGATCAGCCGTCCACGGGCACAAATGCCGTGGTCCTGCAGGTAGCTCGCAACACTAAGAAAGTCGTTGATGGCTGTGGCGCGCTGCTTGCCGCGCCCTGCATCGCGCCACTGGATGCCGAGCTCGCCACCGCCGCGCACCGCCGCAGAACCCCACACGAAGCCTCGATCCAGGAGTGAAAGCCTCTCACAGGAGAACTCGGGGTCACTGCAGTCGCCATAGCTACCGTAGACATGCAGAATGAGCGGACACCCACCACGACGATACAAGGCACGGCTCCAGCAAAGCGTCACTGGGATGCGCACTGGGTCCGCCACCTCACGTGTCGCGACCGGCACAATCGCGTTCTCGCCATCACGGGGTGTAAAGGCGTGCGCGGAGGGTACCCAGATCACCACGCCCACGTATTCCGCAGGGTCGTAGCCCCGCTCGCCGTTCACCACCTCCTCTCGGATCCGCTGCAGACGTAGTGTGCCGCCGCTGCCGTAGTCGCTCCCCACACGCGCTGCCGGCTCGTAGCGCATCTCAAACTGAGAGGCGGGATACAAGAGGTGGGTCACGACGACACGCCAGACATTCGCTTCCATTGCGGTAGTGGTGGCGGCGTAGCACTCAATGTTCCATGGGAGCATCCGGACCTCCACCCCGGGCAGGTCCACCCCAAGTAACTGGCACAGCGCCTCCTCCCCCATCTCAACCCCCTCGTTGCAATCGGCTGTGGTGTCCAGCGTCAGAGAAGCACCAGCGAGGGCGGAGGCCTCTTCCCAGGTATGCACTACCTCCTCCCAGTCAGAGACACCTGTCATGGATGCCCTTGTGGTCGCAGTGGCACGATCATGCAGTGCAGCAAGATCTAACAAGTCGCTCAGACGGAGGGGCCGCTGTGCCAGTGCATTCTCCCCGCCGCCAGCCATCCGTGTACGGTGCCACCATGCCCACACGACACCCAGTGGACAAAGCAGCACAGTCGGCGCACCGCTACGCCGCACGCTGATCAGCAGCACATCCCTGTAGCACTCGACTCCTTCCACCTTCGTGTCGTGATCGTACTCGAAAAGGGAGCGCCACTGAGGCCTCCGTGGCGCTTTTCCATTCCTTGAGAGCTCCCTCTCAGGAGCACCAGCAGCAGCGAATGCGTCCGCCGCCTCAGCATCAAGCAGAAAGAATATGGAGAAGTTCCTGCAGCCCTGCGTGTTAGACGTGATGACCCACGCGCCCTCCTGTGGACCCAGTAGGCTGTGATGATGGTCAATGTCATATTCGCAAGCGTCCGGCAGCGCCAGACGACGTGAGAAACACACTACAGGTGCACACACCGCAGCGCCCCCGCCCCCGCCGCTGGCATTCACATCCGTACCCGTACCGTCCTGAAGGTTGCTCTGGTTCACCAGTGGAACACCACTGTAGTCGCGCCGTTGTAGTGTTGCCCTGTCGGTCTCCAGCGAGCAGCTGGCTCCGGCCGCTGGACTGACATACCACTCCGACGACTCTGTCGATGTCGTGCAAAACGTGAGAAACTGCTCATCGGCAGTGAAGCCGATGCTGTCCAGCCAGAACGCCTCGTCTTCTTCCTCGTAGCACACGGTGGTGGCGTCAGGGTCCGTGTCGTCTCGGGTCAAATCATGGTGAACGAGTTGGTACGGCCGCATCTTTTCATCCAGGGCAGTGTACAGCAGTGCGGAGTTGTTCACCCAGAGGACCTCACTAGAGATATCAAACATGGAGATGGAGTGCTGGATCGTGTGCTGCGGCCTTGACCACGCAGACGCCACCGGTGACGACCTAGGCGAAGACGAGCTCTGCCTGTCCACTGGTAAAGGCACGTTTGGGAACCGTCGTCGCGCATGCCTTGGTGAAAAACCAACGCTGCTGGAGGGAGAGGAGAGCAGCAGCGACCCAGTTGTAGTGGGGGATGTGTAGATGTCCTTGTCTTGTCGTCGCATCTCCTGCGCCCACGCGCGGTGTACATCGCTAGCGGTGGTTTGCAGCCATGAGTGATAGTTCACATTTTCGATAGGAAGCACCAAGACGGTAAACACCTCCTTTCCCTGTGAAAGATCCACTGTGATGGCCACATGGGACTCTTCTGGTGAGATGTCCATCTCACCAATATCCACATAGTCGACACGCAGCTGCTGTGCGAGGAGGTTAACGTCTAGAAACACCACCTCGTCATCATAGAGCGGAAGTGAGGCGGCTGGGTCCCTCCTCCATAGCGCACTGGCTTCTGTGAGGAAGTCAGCGTTCACGGTGCCGCTCTTGTAAGGCCGCCGACAGTAGAGCGGGTGCTCCGCATTTTTGACCTGTCGCGTGTAATACCAGAAGCCACGATCCACTGACGGTAGCGACACGTCGTCCTCCTTGGTGCGTGCGAGCATCTCGCGAAAGAGGGTACGCCGCAACATGGGTTGCTCCGCCGCGAAGAACTCCGCAACACGTTCGTTCTCCTGCTTGAGAAGCCGCTTCACCTGCGGATTGCCGCGGTCGTGCAGCCAATGGTAGGGGTCCTGCAGGGTATCACTGTGGTACTCGGCGGTGTGTGGCTTCTGCGCGTACACCAACGGGGGAAGTCCGGAGGTCGGCGACAGCGTTGACGGTGATGCGGAGGCTGTGGAGCTGCGGTCGCTGTGGTGTCCTTGACAGCGCGTGTAAGCGGCACTGCGCTTTTGGGGGCGTCGGGCGCTACTCCCCTTGCCGACGCTGCTGTCCACTTCTGTTTCCTTCATCGTGGATGCTGGAATTGTATATGCACTGGAATTGAAGGAGCGAGAGGAATAAACGTTAAAGTAAAACAAAAACTGAAAACAACGCACTGTGAACCGTACGCGTATAGTGAGGTTGTCCACCATAGCATAAAAGAGATCATCCGCCACCAGAGGAAGCGAGCGTCATCAAACATGCATGTATATCTTTACTTTACAGCACACAACAGCTTAAAATAATGATTCATCCGTGTCTCTCATTTGGTTTGTTCTCGGTAATTATACTAACTGTGAAAACTGTGAGGCAGAGGTAATGAGGAAAGAAGAGGGAGGGGAAGGGAGGGAGAAAGAGGAGAGAAGGAAACACAAAAATAAAACCCGGCTAAAGTCACAGAAAATACAAAGAAGAACAACAACAAATCTGTTACCACGTTAGCCTTTGCAGCGATATGATTCAAACAAAACTTGATTAGCGTGCTATGACGAAATAAGAGTTAATAGGCTGTTGAGAAAGTTTTGGTCTGTTTCACTCCGTGCTCACTAGGCTGGAGTGCACTATCGTTGCATTGAAACAGACATATAATAGCAACAACACAGCAATGGAACAACAACAAAAGAAAGACATCACAGCGCAATTCATCCAATTGTATATATCCTCCAACTTTTCATTTTTGCTGTTGCAATTGACTGTGTGTGTGCGTGTGTGCGTGCGTGTCAGCAAAAACTATTTCTATTTTTGAAGTACTTCACACTGTGTCCCTCTCATTTATTGATTAATGAATCATTCTCCATACTTTCTTCCATTTCATTTCATACGTGTACTTGTGACTGTCCCCTCTTCGCTTTACTGCATATGGGTGTTAGCAGCCACAACAAAGGGGGGAGGGGGGGAGGACAAAAGAGAAACATCAACAGCACCCATAATTATTTGTTGATGGTGCTGAAACTCACGCCACGACAAAGTACACACACAGCACCTGCCGCCAACGTAAACGCACGCCGGCAGTGCCTGCACGTGTACAGTTGACTAGACTGCAGCGGAAGACCGACTGTTCTGGCATCTTATCCTCGCTGCTCACTGTTTTGCGGTCTACAACGTACGCGTGCTAGAAACTGAAATTCGCACGCTTCATGTTCTCCTGAAGCATGTGCCACGTGTTCCGCGGGTACGACTGCACCCGCCTCGAGTAGGAATTGTAAGAGAGAAAGATCGGCTTATCCTGCGACATAAGCCACTTCTCGAGTTTCACCTGTGCGTCCTTGAAACTCTCGGCGACAAAGTACTTTGGCTGATACTTGGTGATGGGAAACGGTGTGACGGAGGCGATGGCCGGATCGAAGGGTACGCGCTCCGGCTCGCTGCTCAGGGCAAACTGCAGTTCCCCCGGGCTGGAGAGGACGCCAGCGCCGTACGCACGATACCCGCTTCCCTGCTTGCAGAGCCCAAACTCCACTGTGTACCAGTACAGCTTAGCCAGCTTGTCGAGTAGCTCATCGTCTGCCCCAAGAGAGGCGAGTCCGATGGTCTGCGTGAAGGTGGCGAAGTCTGGATCGGAGAGCAGCGGGAGGTGCCCGACGATGTCGTGCACCATGTCTGGTTCTGGTGTGTAGAAGGGCTGCGCGGCGTGTCGGATGTACTGGGTGCTGAAGAAGATCCGGAAGGCGAGGGCGTTGAGGAAGTCTCGGGAGGAAAGCAGTCCAGCGATGGGGCGCACCGTAAAGCCAGTAGCTTCGTTTAGAAAGTTATTTACTTCACGAAGCTGCGGCATCTGCGCTCGGTTTAGAACGCCACTCTCCATCATGAGTGGAAACACGTAATTATACTGCTCGCAGGCGTGCGTCGGGTAGAGCTTGGCGAGGTGATCGAACACGGTCGTCCACACCTTGTTCTCCTCCTCTGTGTACTCTATAATAGGGATGGGATCCCCGGTCTTGTACGCCTTGGCAGCACGTACAATTTCACGACGACGGGCGCGGTACTCCTGGTCGTGGAACCCTGGGTGTGGGTTCTCAGGGTCGTCCTGCAGCTCCTCCCCGGCCGCAAGCGTGCTTTGGTCGAGGGCGTCGAGATCCGCGGGGCAGGTTGGGTACCAGGGAATGACCCACGACCCGGTCACACTCACGTGAGGTGAAGTTTGCTTCAGTTCGTCAATGATCTGCTGCATGGCAGGCTCGGAGACGTGGGCATCAATATCGAGGAAGATGGTGCGGTACGGAGCCTTTGACTCGTAAGAGCGCGGACGGTTGGCCACCTGACTGATGTTGATGTCGTGCGCTTTGAAGTGCATGAGCAAATCACACAGGCCACCGCTGCTGTCCGCGGAGAGCGACACCTCAAGAGAGGTACGCCGGCGCTGGACCCCGCCCTTGATGTTGCTACCTGTGGAACTATACTGTTCTGAAAGTGACGCAGTGGTTGTGCCGCCCATCATGCGCAGAAATCTGTTACGAAGCAACATGATTATGTGTTTCCTCCTTCTCACTAATGCAGTATGTGTGCTTAGGTATAATGAAATCGCTTCACGAAAAAAAAAGGAAACAACAAAAGGATTGTGGAAAGACGTGAGAGCGCTGCTTGCTCCCCTTTTTTGGGCCTACCAAACATGAAGACAGAGCTGGTCCTTACCGAGGTCGCACATGTTTGTGCATCGCTGTACCGTTAACGCAGCCGTTCCGGTGTAACAATCCAGAAATTTGTGCTCGTGCCTTCCCTATACCCACCTGGGCACCAGTAGATTCGGCCTTCTCCCCTCCTGCACGACGAGGGTGAACCTCCCCCTAATGTGCCGCGAGTACCAACAACAGCATCATATTAGCGCGCGTCCTCCGCCTCCACCTCCTCCACCCCGTCTAGCGAAACGCAGGTCACCACGATCCCGCCCCCACTTGGGCGCTGCCTCCGGGCACCACGGTCGCTACCGCCACCCGCTCTCTCCGCCGCAGCCGCCAGTGCACGCCGAACCTCGGCTGCCGAGGCAACGGCCTCACCATTCACTGCAGCCACCGCCACCCCTGGCAGGACCCCTCGCAGCTCCGATGTGGTCTGCGATCGCGGGAGAAGCGCATCCAAGGTAGAGTTCTCGCCCTCCGGTCCACGGAGCAACGAGGTATTACCGACCAGATCATAGTCTTGCAGTGTGTAAGTGAGGGTGAGATTCAGCTCGTAGCTCCCCCCGTCCACCTCCTGTGCCGTAGTGTCGGTCGCGGCGGATGCAGGTGTGGGCATGGCCCTTTCCTGCACTGCTTCCTCCTCGGCAATGATAGACGCGATGCTGTCGCCAGAGCGCACGTAGCGCTGGTTGATCTGCGTCACGGCGGCAGGGAATGGGACATCAGGGTGGTTTTCAGAGTGCATAAGCACGTTCCGGACAAATGAGAGTCCCCAGGGGCTCCTCCCACCATCTCGTCTCCGCCGCAGTGTGACACAGCGCCAGTGCTGGACAGAGGAGCTGTCAGGCCCCTTCGCCTGGGAGTGCTCCAGCCTCCCAGTGTGCCGCGGTGTGAGCGCAAACCCGACGGGCCCATTCCTCGTCGGGCTACTGGTGGACTCCGGTGCGTAATCCTCATCGTCGCTGTCACTGCTGAGGTGCGCTCGTTCGCTGCTGCGAAGACGCTTACACTCACTGCCCCCTACCCCAACACAACTGCCAACGCCTCGATCGCCGGCAATGACATGTAGACTGGCGGTGGAGGTGGCGCGAGTGCCGGTGTTGTCTCCACGGCGTGCAGTGGCGATTTCATTATGCCGGTTGATTGTTTGCAGTACAGAGGCCACTCTACATTGAAAATTGACACTATTCCGCGCATCGTACGCGGTACGTGTTTCAGGGTCGGAGAGGATCTTGTACGCCTCAGTGATGAGTTGGTAGCGGCGCTGTGTCTCGGCCTCCTGCACAGCGGTGTTGCTGCGGTACGCAACACGATCCGGATGCAGTTCTCGGGACAGCTGCCGGTAATGCCGTACAAGATCGGCCTGACTGATGCTCGGTGGTACACCGAGACGCGCGTAGAGCTCAGGTACCTGCCTCATGTTCCGCTCCATCTAAGAAAGCCTCACGCCTGTATGTGTCTATTTATATGCGTGTGCGTCCACTGTCAACTCCTTCATTATTAACTGAACTCGCCGCCGCCACCACGAAGACCACACACACTAAAAATATATATATTGATGTCACAGCTGGCAGATGAAGGATAGATGGAGTCAATGAGTAGGAGGGGAGGGACCCGTAAGGGGCACAGAGATACACTTGTGAGTGTCAGGCGCGTGTGTGCAAGACAGTGATGTGCAAATGACCTCCCTTACGTGCTTTCCTTTTGAGCATAACCTTTCTTTCTTTGCTCCCCTCTCTCTTTCTCCCGTACAGATTCACGGCGCGCTGAGAAGATTATAGCATTCACCTCTGCGGTTGTAATGAACACAATAATGAATAGTTCACATGATGGAAGATACAAGGTAAGAGTGTGTGTGTCCATGCGTTGCCACTCCGACCTCCCTCTCTTTCATATATATATATATATTATGTGTGTGTGTTGATACATCGGCGCCAACATTGCAATCAACCTACTCCCAAAAGAGTACTGTGAGAACTTCGTCAGAAACGAAGCTACCAAAGTCCGCTATGATAGCGCGGCGAAGATTGAGCTCCCCGGACTCTGTCTCGGGCGAAGCGCCACTCCGTGAAGCACCCCCACGCGCGCTATTTGCAGTGCTTCCGTGAAATGCATCACCAGACCCTCTATCAACATGCGTAAGCAGCTGGGCCTGTACCCGAGCAAAAAGCGTGTGGCGCTGCACCTGTGCATCCAACTTCAGCACCGCCCTGGCCTGCGTCTCCGCACACACCGCGTATTTCAGTAGAGCCCACTCGTATTGCTCCGTCAGCAATAGTTGGCCATGGGAATTCAGGAAGGTGCGGGTCGTCCACTCATATATGGGAACTGTAGACCTGTGCCATGTCTTCACTTCGTCCACGATACGGTGGCGCAGACGCTCCTCCAGCGCGACTAGCAGCGAAACCGACCTCTCAAAGCACCATCGATCGGCAACTTGGATCCCACTAAGGCCGGCACGAGATTGGCGTTCCTCTAGCATGTACCGTCGCTGCTGACCTTGACGGTGCACCATCACGCGCGAAGACTCTTCTTCTGCACAAATGGAGGCCCTAACGACCTCCGCGGTGTTCATCACGGATGCTCGTCGCGCTTCCAGGGCCTCCAATGTACGTGTGCCATGAGCAGCACGACAGTGAGCTTCGATGGTGGCGTGGAGTTCCTCCTCCTGGTCGCACTCGATGAAAACACGCAGTACTAGCTCTGTTGCTAAAAGACTTGCTTGCGCTTCACGTGCATCATTTGCTTGTGAGGCAATATGGTGCTCCCCATTCAGTTCCAGTAGTAATGCTGCAAAGTTCGTGTTCTCCTCCGTAGTGATGCGACCCCGGCACATCGCCTCCGCCTCACGCAGCACGTACACCTCCACGAAGAGCAGGTACGAGCACAGCGGAGAGTCATTCTCACCAATATACGAGATTCGCTGCCACCGCCGGAGTGCCCACGTCCGTTCCAATGACGCTTGACGATCCTCTTCCCCCTCCTCCCCTACCACCACAACCGCATTGCCCGCTGCGGATCGGCTGCGTGAGAGGGCAGTTGCTCCTTCCACATCGCCGGGCTTCCCGTGCGACACGTGAGCGCACTTGAGACAGTGTGCGTGGTACTGAAGTAGCCTATCCCAGCGACGCTGCTCCTCCGCAGCCACGGTCTCTAATATATAGAGGGAGATAAAGGACGACACCAGCCTCGCGTGCATCTGCTGGAGGTCCCAGGCATGCTGCTCAAGCATCTCCTCGTGCAATGCGGCACAACCGCCAAGAACCACTGCGGCATAGTAATCAGGTGGGCAGCTGCACAGCAGTGAGTCTTCGTCGGCAGCGTCTATACCACCCGTACTGCTCCCTTCGCTGCAGGGCGGAAGCACGCACTGATATTCCTCTGCAATGGTCAGGCGGTCCGCCGCCTCCCGGATGGGCAGGTGCGCCAGTGCACTTAGTGTTTCGTGCATTGTGCAGCCCCAGCGCCACAGCAGCCGCTTCCCAGCGGCCACCTCCTCTTTCACCCCCTCCTGCGTCTCCACAATCGCCCGATGCATCTCTGCGCTCTCCGCCCTGGCGATCGCCACCAATGCCGCTTCCACACGCGGACGCTGCATCTCGGTCACGGCACGCGCAGCCACTGCATCCAGCCTCCCCTCCAGCACAGAGTCCTCTGCGAAGGCGGGGGCACACAGACGCGCACGACGGCCCGACCGCCCTTTCGCCGGCGATACCGTCACCCCACTGTAGAAGGCAATGGGGGACTCCTGCTGCTCACTTTCACTGATGATGGCGCGCTCGTACTGCTCTTGGTAAAATATCCATCGCAGGTGTGCGAGACAGTTTGCTATGCCGCCTTCCTCACTACGAGGAGGCGCAACCACAGCGGTGCTTGTATCTTGAACTTCTGCTACTGGTGACAGGGAGAGATCACGGGTCAGCTGCTGGCGTACTGTGACGGGGATCACAGCGGTGGGTCGCGCATCAAAGAGTGTGGGCGCGACTACGGAGGCGGTGGTATTAGAGACGACATTGGTGCTGGCGGTGGTGGTACCCCCACCCTTATCAGCACTGAATGCTCCGTGGGGAGTATTGCAAGTGGTAGCTAGCGATGCTGAAGAGTGTGATAGCATCATTACGTTGACAGCTAGGGTGTCACTGTGATTTCGCCACTGTGTGAAGAGTGTCTGGATAGCGGAGGCGTTGGGGTCGCGCACAGACAACTCTACCTCCTCCTCGTTGGGCGTAGCACACTCTTCGTCAACACCACTACTGCCGGGAACATCATCGGCTGCGCGACTGTCAAGCTCATCAATGCTGGATAGGCTAACATCGCCGAGTGCGTAGCACTGCGTTATATTCTTGACCACCACATGGCGCCGCGCAGTCGCCATGGACGGTACAGTCATGATTGCAGGTGGGATGATAATATCGAGCGCAGGCTCTGCATCAGCGTCACTGTGCGCCGCTTCACCCGCTTCTCCGTCAGGATTGTCAACAGTGGCGCCTTCGTCATCGCTGTCGATCATGAGCACCTGCGCTTCAGCTCCTCTCCCGCCAGCGATGGCGACCGCACCTGCGAAGGTGTCTCGCTGGATGGGAGGAGCGGCTGGGTACTGCTGTCGCGGCCCGCGAAGTAAGTTCATGCCCAGCAGAGCTTTCCATCGCAGCATAGCAGACGGTCTGAAGAGCTTCACTCCGTTCGAGATGCTCGTACCAGCAGCAGGAGTGCCAGCTCCAGAAGTCACCAACGGTGGCAATGTCGTTTCTTCCTTCTCCTGGAAGGCATATTGATAGTAGCGCGGCACCATATCCATTGGGGCGCCTCGCCGCGGCTGGTACACAGTTGTAGTGGAGGCATAGTGAAGGGCGGGCAAGGGGTGTGACGACTTGGAGTCTGTCACAGCACTGTTGCCTTTCATTGCTAGTGAACTGGAAATACCCCTCCCCCCTAGCGCGCTCAAGAGTGCTTTTACTTTCCCCTACTTTGCGGCGGTCTCTGATGATATGTCGAATGCGAGAGAGGGGGTGACACCAATATCCTGCCTACCCTCCTCTTGCACCTTTTTGGCTGCTGTGGTCACACGTATGCACGCGCACAGACAGACAAACACGCACACGCACACACACGAACTTCTTGTCGTAAAGACCCTTTGTGCTGCGCTAAAGGTGGTAAATTCGAAATAAAAAGTGAGACAACATAAAAAAAATGAGTGAGTAGCGGAGGTCTTCGTGTGCATTAACAAGGTAGAGCGAGACAGCGAATTAAAAACTCCCTTAAGATATTCTGCTACTTGTCCACTCTCCTCATACTGCCGTGTTTTCCTCTAGCACGTCCCCAAAGCCCTCGCTCTCCTCTGATCACTGCCCATTGCTCAATCAAGGAGCGATATTATGGACGCTATGGAGGAAAAACGCAAAGCCTGGGGTACAAGTGGCATCATCACTATCGTAATAGGGACAATCTTACGTGAGATAATCGTAGAGTTCACATATATTACTGGCATCGCAGAGCGTTGATCTATATACATAGGTGTGTAACCGTAACGTGTTCTTTTGTAGAACACCGCAAGAGTGATAATTGATCCAAAAGGGAGTGAAGAATGGAGGGGGAGCCATTCTGTTTTGAATATACACCCCATAAACGAGGCGTACTCATATACTCTATTGTACATTTCTCCCTAACTTTATCCAAAATAAAGCCTGAGGGCTCTGAGGAATAATAACTAAAACGATTTAATGAGAACCATAAATAAAAAGCGGTGCAGCATAAAGCTGACAAGTTATAACGAACGCTTCTCACGGAATGCGGCCAAAAGTGTGGAGGGGGAAATAACAAAGGAGAGAAACATGGGACTATAATGCAGTCCATTAGAGTAGATTTTCCTGACCTCTTCATGCCTCACCTCAATTTTGAGCTTTAAAAAAACTCGTACACACACAAATTCAGGCATACTTCAAAACTGTCTTTTCCCCTCCACGTTTCGTGCCGGTTGAGGCGCAAGGGACGCAGAGGGGTGAGAGAGGAAGGAAATGGGGTCTGAGGAGGATAAGCAAGAAGGATAAGAGTAACGCAGAAAGTCTTCTGGGTGTACAGTGAGATAGATGAAAAGTTGTGGCCTTTGTATAGGACGTCACAACAAAACAGGACTAACTACAGCAACGTCCATAGTACATAGGAAAACCAGACCTTTACGTAATTGAATTTCGTGGTCACAAACCTCTCCCCCACCCCCTTTGTGGAAGAGCTCACAGCCCAGGGCGAGGAATACAGGGAGCACGATGAACTGTGCGGTGCACTATTCATGGTGAAGGTGAAAGGGTGATACAATACGAGAGCAGGAACACCGTCGACAACAAGCAAAACATGTACATGGTGTAAGAACACAACCGAATTTGATAATTATTGAAAACATTTTTTAAAGAAAACTTCAGAGAGTATATATATGTAATTGTATCTATCGAGAGCAGCTGCTTCGCTTTGCTGATTACACTGCACCATCACTAGCAAAAGTGCTGTGGACGGTAGTGAGTTGTCCGTGTGACCAGTTTCCAAAGACTATTCGCAACGCCACGCCGCACTCGGGCAGGTAGTTTGTGCGAAGGATCGACGGTATCAACCGCGACGAGGTGCTCGCTGTAGTGGTACTACAGCGCGGGAGGTCATCGTCGAAGGGAGAGAGAACATGGATGCTACTCAGTTCACGCGTCGCACCCGCGCTACTGACGCTGCCGGCGTGCAGCCTAAACGGTATTTGGGACGCGAGCGAGGGGGAGCTCTGCCTGGTCGCATCGTTATCGTTGGCACCCATAGTTAGCGCGGTCGTGCTGAAGGAACTCAGCCTCGCGGTGTTATCGCTTGCTTGTGGCCCGGTGGTGGTGTTGATAGCAGTCGCTCCTGGATGCCCGGGAGCCGGTGTGAGTGGCTGCGGGGAGCTGTGGTCTGCCCCACAGCTGCCCATGCAGAGCAGCATTCCGTTCCCGTGTGGTAAGTCGGCTTCCCAGCCCCCAACGTAGCTGAGACCAGCCGCCGCCACCGCATAGGTCCCGAGTCCGCACCGCTGTTCCCCACGCCAGTAGCCGTGATACTGATCGCCATTCGGATAGACACTCTCGCGGTAGTAGCGGCGCCACAGTCCCGGGGACGTCAGTGCGTCGAAGTCACGATGATGTTGCCCGCACTCACGCAGGTCCATCATGATGCGGTGCATTACCAAAAGGGCGTCACAGATGGCGTCTGGGCTACTACTGCCGCTGCTACCGTTGGCGGGGATTAGATCTGCATACCCCCAGAATGTGTAGACTACCGTGGACTTCACCGCAGCCCTCGGGACGAGCGGCAGTAGTCCAGACTTGGACAACTGTAGTTGTTGCTTGGATTCACGACTGCCCTCACAATCTGGGTGACCGCGGCATGTGGAGGGGTGCCCCATTCCATCCCGTGGCTTGATCTGGACGTCGTCTGCCGCAGTGAAGGAAGGGCTCGCCGTCACATTGCAGCCATTACGTAGCGTTGACAGTGTCGGTCCTAACGCGGTGTCAGCAAAGGCCTCTCGCGCAGTCGAGCTGCCATCATAGCAGTTATTCAGCGGGCTGGTGGCAAAGTTCTGGGTGTCCTGCATCACTGCCGCGGTCTTTTCACGAGCCGCGCGCTGGTGACTGCCGCTAGCGCCACTGCTTGTTCCACTACTGGTCGTGGCAGCTGAGATCGCTGGACGAAACCACGGTTGTGAGACTAATGGAGATGAAGCGGAGTCGCATGGGTCCTCGGTGGTCAGCGCTGCACCGTCTCCTGTGAGGTTGCGGCGCTGGTATACTCTGATGCTAGCACTGTTCAGACGCTTACACATGGAGGCGGCACTGTCGCCATCGCAAGCGTTTTCCTCTAGTGCCACTGTCGCTGTTCCCTCTGTCGACGCCGTCGTCGTGGTTGCGCTTGCGGTTGCGGCATGCAGGGTAGCCAGCTCTCCAGCAACGGAGCAGATGTAGCGCGTTGCACAGTGGTATTCGAACTTCTTCGTCGCCATTATCAAGTGCAAGAGGTAGTGCTGAAGCTGGAACATTGTGTCCTTCTCAAAGATGCACATCTTTTCCTCCAGCAGCTGTGCCCACATGGGCCCGATGCCAGTGGGTTTGCATGTTGGCGTCACCCCTGGGAGTTCCTGAGCAAAGCATGTAAGATGGTCAACAAAATGACTCTTCTGCCAAACAGCTTCCTGCCAATCGACGAGTAGCTCGCGTTCCCGTCTCTCGCACTCTGCCACCATCGTGCGTCCGTGCCATTCGACTCGCACCGCCAATAGAAGCGCCCGCTCAGAACCACTGTCACAAAGTGTGTAGCGGAGCCGCGCGGGAGCAGCGGCTATCACCCCATCATCACATGGTGGCGACACCAAGACAGTGGGCACCGCACGGCCGCGATGACTGGCGCGCGCGATCAGCAGCGCGTGCTCAATCCAGTCGAGGCTGCGCGCAAACGAAGAGTTCCTACGCATCTGCGTCGACCCCACTTGACGCTGCGAAAGCGCACGCCTCGTGCTCTCATTCCACACAGCAGAGCCGCCTCCCCCTCTCTGAGGCCGCTGTGAACCCTGGGCCCCGGCCACTGAGAGTGCTCTGGTGCCACCACGCGGGTGTGGGTGCGGGTGCCCAACCACCGCCGTGGAGCCCTTCCGTGAGGCAGTGAGTGCGATGGTGCTCGGCGTGGTCGATCTGGAGTCCAGGATACTGTCCACGCACGACCCATGGAGGCGTGTGGCGGCGCTGACGCTGAGGTCATCCTTCATCGACATGTAGCACAGCGAGGCGTCCAGTTGGGCGTCGGTGACGATGGTGGTCGTCATCGTGGTGAGGCTCCCCAGTGCCGCATCGCGCGGGGTATCGCATGCCCAAGGGGTTACACCGAGAAGGTGGGGGAGTGATCCGGTCTGCAGTGGTGACGTCGGCCCTGGCAGCGAGTGCGCGGATGCTTCAGCGGGGCATTCCACCAGCCCAGCCAGCGAGGCGGAAAAGCTCTGCCCCGCGTTCAGTGTGCGCCTGTTGGTGTTGTTGTTTTGAAGTTGTATGCTCGCTCGCGCCACAAGGTTCAAGCCCCCCTCTGCGCTCTCCGGTCCCGTCCTCGCCGCTGCTACCACAGTTGATGCCGTGTCCAGGGCACCGCCGTACGACTGGTGGGGAAGCAGCCCAGTAGTGAAAGGCGCCAGCAGCCCCTCGTTGGGAGAACGCAGTAAGTACTGGCCCATGCAATTATTGCTTGCACTGGTCCGCTGCTCGTCACCGTTTCGACTGCGAGAACGTGTGGAAGCGGTGCTAAGAGGATTGCGCTGTTGTTGGTGATAGACGCCCGCCCATGGATTACGGGTGTGGTAGGAGCCCCTGTGGAGGTTGCGCTTGATCACCGAAATTGGCGCAGTGCTGTCCGGGATGTGGGAGCCCAATGATTGTAAGGATGTCATTGTGGAATTCGACGCTGCGTCATGTGTGTCTTCGTGCCCCTCCTCCCCGTCCCCTTGCACATTACCATCACTGCCATGTTTTGCAGCTTTTTTGGAATACGGTGCGCTCTCCTCAGCAGCCACCTGATCCGCGTGATCATCCGGTGCGGCCACACTCGCTGTCCTCGCCGCCCCCGAAAACTCAGAGAGCACCGCAGCGGCTAGCGTCAAGCAGCTCTCATGTGCGGCTAAGGCGGACTCCCGAACGAGCTGCATCACATGGACGACAGCCTCGACGTTCTCCTCCAGCGGAACCCCAGCTCGCGGCTGCTGCTGCAGCTCCGCCAGCAAGTCGTGCTGGTGAACAATGAACAAGAAATACCGCAGCACGGCTGAGATCATTGGCACCCAAGACGCGTCTGGGAATGGTAGGAATGCATGCACGGGAACTGGGATATCATAAAGAGCCTGGCTATTTCCGCAGAGTCGCAGAAGGTTCCGCGCTGTCACGTTGCGTGCATTTGCGGCTGCGGTGTAGTGCTGAGTTAAGGAAGGACCAGCCCCGGTACCAGTCGCCACTAGTGGGCCGCGAGCCATCGGCTGACGGGTGGCCAAACCAGGAGAGGCGAGCTCATCGAGGTCATCTTCGAGCAGGAACATCTGAATGTTCGAGAGGTCGACATGTCCCGTTGAAGATAGCGTTCGGTGGCCCTCCATCCGCGCAGTGAAGGCGATGTGCTCTAGTATAAATTGCCGCAGAGCTACCATCATCTTCACAAACTCTAAGCTCGTGGCACTGGCATAGTGCATAGGGGATGTTACCCCCAGATGAGGCAACGGCAGTGCGGCCACATCATCCGGGTCACAGGTACCGGACGTATCCGCATGGTAATGCACCTCCTTTGAAGCGGAGACTACCCCCTCCGCCCTCTCTGACGATAAGAGAGAGGAAGCGTTAGAGGTGACGCTGACCACCATAGGGAAGGGGACTAGGCGAGCCACAGTCATCTCCGAGGACTCACTGAGCGTCCTGTTGTCACAGTGCAGCAGCCGATGCGACCAGGAGACCTTACAGGAAGTCACGCTGACGCTGCCGCCCGCGATGGACCCAGCAGGCTGATAACCCGGCACGGGGTAGCACTCCTCATAGAGATTGAGGAACCACATTAAATAATCTTCCAGAACATCGGCGATGTAAATTTGGATAAAGTTGGAAACCTTGCTACTGTACTGATCCATCGATAGAGGCACATCGGCACTCGAAACGGCGATGATGTAAGTGACACCTTCCATGAACCGGATGCCCTTGCGAAGATGCAGATCTTCACGCAACAAGTGTGTACGTGCTTGAATCTCCGAAGCGCACAGGTCAAACAACTTCACAAAAAAATCCAGCTCCGCTGCGGTGGTGGCGGTTAGTGAGCCCTCTGGTACCGGTAATACTGGCGATGACGATCGTGGCAGTTTTGTGGCAGTAGCGTTACTATAACCGGGTGCAGCAGCTACGCCGCCGAATGATGTCCCTGTAACGACGGGGCTGACTGCACTGTGGTACATGACAGCTGGGAACAGGGGCGCGGCTATCAGCATCGCTTGCTCCAAAACACTAGTAACCAAGGGGGAGCCCACGCCATCCGCAGCTGCTCCATCGCCTTTCGGAAAAGTGCGCGGTGCTTTTCCCATCGAAGTAGCGCACACACACACACGCAACTGGGAGTGGAGTTCTGGGGAGGGGAGATAATCCCCCCTCCTCCGATCAAGCACACCAAATTCCCCTCTCACGCCCTCTTACTTCCTTTGTGCTCAGCGCACACAGCTTCCGCTGCGGTGACGCACAGTAACCGTAAAAAAAAAAAGGACTGCAACAGCAAGATTCTCTTCCTATATATATATATATCCATATATATATATATATATATATATGGATATATAGCGTATGTGTCCGTAAACCGCTTCCCCTTCCCCTATTTCTCAACAACAACTGTTACGTCGACTGATGATAGTGCGTGTTCTAAGTGGAAAAAAAAAACAAATAAACAGAATAACAGTAATGTGAAATCGTGTTGAATGAAATGTGTGTGTGTGTGTGTGTGTGTCTGCAAAATAGTTTGCATTCAATCTTCCCAGTTGCAGCATTCGCAATAATAGATACAGAGTCACTGGCACCGTCAGAAGTATCACGGAACCCTCCTTCACCTTTACTTCACTATAGAACAAAATGGTACAACCCATTCTGATAGACTCCTAGCCAGTCACTTGCTCGCAGTCCTTCTGTCTCTACTACTGCAGTTACAAGCCTCGCGATACATCAAAGACCGACAAACATAAAATTCTCACACACGCGCACAACTTCATTTGAGTGTGATCGCAATCACTGAACTGCGCGCAAGTAACAATGCAGAAAACTGACAAAATGGCCACTACACACTTTTTCACGCCAACTCCTTCTAATGATGAAAAGGTAAAGATACAGATGAAACGTACAGGCGCCTAACAATCGCAAAATAATAATAATAATAGATCAACACCAACACAGGATTCACATTACTCACTTTGGTGCTTGCAGTACAGTTCTATCGTTCCGATCATGTCCCCTTTACTTTGTCTCTCTCCTTCATTTTATTTTTTTGTGTACCTATGTGATGAGTCTCTACACGGAGACCCCCTCTCAGAATTGAAGAAGGGGAGAGGGACCAGCATACTCCTCCTACAGGGGTGTAGAGGTGGAGCAACGGGGATGAGAAAGAGGATAAAAGGCGGAGGAGACCAGCATAGGCTACGGCTTAAGAGAGATCTAATTACGTGGTCCATAGCGGTCCTCATCATAGCCAACACCTCTCGATGATTCTCTTCCAATCGATGAAGCGGACAGCGGCTGCATCGCTGTGCGGCGGCGCCGCTCGATGGCGAGTTTCTCATAGTCGCGCTCCTCACGCCCTAGCCGCTCTCTGTACTTGAACACGCTCACCTCCTTGTCGAGAAGCTTCTGCTCCTCCCGACAATAGTCGGGGTCGCGCTGCCTGTGTAGCTCCTGCAGGTCCTCCAGGAGCAGACTACGCCTCTGCTCCCCGGTCACCAGGGCCTTGCGGGCGGCCCCGAGACGGCTCTCAAGCTGGGCCACTGTCTGTTGCATCTGCTCCACCTCCCGCGCGGTCTCGTGCTGTGCCGTGTGCAAGGCCTCTTCCCTGTCTTGATTGGTGAGGCGTTGATATGCAATGTTGATTGCCACAGGAAAGGCCTTGGCGTAGTGCTGAAACCCATCAAAACTCATTGCACTATCCCTGTCCGAGTACTCTGCGAAGTGTCGGTGAAGGTCCTGCACCACCTCCGGCGGAAAGCGAATGTCAGAGAGACGGAATAGAGACTCAAACTCCTTGAATGTCAGTGACCCACGGCGGCCCTGGTCTCCAATGCGGAACAGATACTCGACACGCTCAGGAGTGGTACGCTCGCGGTAGTAATTATATGGTGAGGCAGAGTCAGCGGCCGCACCCGTCTCCATCATGGCGGACTCACGGTCGGTGGTACGCGAATCCGCTACTGCTGCCGCGAGGAGTTTTCTTGGGAACCTGTTGTTATGGCTGCCGCCGCTGTAGTGCTGGTTGTGCGGGGGCGTTTGACTGAGGCGGTGTGTAGGCATTTCACGGCCGAACGCGAGCGAGGATCCCGCGCGAGGGGAGTCCGCGTAATGCCGCGCAGACCCGCCGCGCTCCTGCGTGCTAAACGGGGAGGTGGCATGATGAGGGGAGCACTGTGTGCTGTAGTGCTGTGGCGGTTGGTGTTGCGCGCTGCCTTTATTGTTCAGCTCGATTGCAGCACCACCCTGTCCGCCAGCAGAGAAGACGCTGCGCCTCGGTGGCGGGAGCTCCTGTTGCACGGAAATGTCGGACTTGGTGGTATGCTTGCGGAAAACGTAGAGCTGGTCGTATGTATGTAGCTGGGCGGGACTGCTTACCTCCGACCAAGACTGTGTGTCGTCGTCGTAACGCTGTAGTCGGGAAATAGTAAAAGGCTCACACGGGCGGGTATCGGTGTATCCCTTGGCTTGCTTCATAGCCGCCTCCTCGTGTCTGAATGTCTCCTCCAGCACGCTGCGGAGTACATCGATGGAGGGCGGAGGTGAGCTAAACGGAAACTCCAAGTTGACCTTCTCCGCGCGTATGTCGGAGCAAGCCAGTAATATGAAGGACATAACTGCGCACCACCCACACCCCGTGTCTAGATATAAATGTGTATGTGTGTATGTGCGTGTGAAGGGTGATGGATACTAAGGAGAGTGGGCGCAGCGCGTTGATTCACCCAATCTGGCGCGTCTCTCTCTTTTATTTTTATTTTTTTGAGGAGTAGGAGTACAGAAAAGGGGCACAAACAGCTTAAGGATACCAACGAATGCTCGTCAGAGAATACTCCTGGAGAGAACGTGCTACGCAGACCGTCGTGACGATGAGGCCAATGGAGACGAGCCAAGCAGAACGCCTTGCGAAGCACTCAAGATACATCAAGGTTGCGTTACCAGTAGTAGGGTGACCGCCATCGCCTCTCAAGACGCGCGGGTGCAGCTACAACTGTCTAAGGGGTCAAACGAAAATGATCAATACTGAAAACCACTGGTGGCCGACTGCAATCACTGAAACAACCGCGCCAACTACATCTCAATTTCTATTACCCCCATTTATTAATTGATCGTACTCATCTGCACCCTAAGAAGCTCAATGTGTTGGAAGCCTCAGTTGTGCCACATCATGTAACTGCCCAGCGATTGGGTCTGTCAACGGTAGGAGGAGGGGGCCAAGGAGAAGGAAGAGGACACAAATGAAGAGTTGCTCGCTTCACTATTATTACTGTAAAACCACTCAAACGCCTGTTTCGCGTCAGCCTCGCCCCCCCCCCCCCCCCCCCCATTCCCCCCTTCCCCCCCGGGTTTG
>JAODGE020031125.1:0-12077 GCA_027574965.2 Ecitophya simulans | reverse complement strand
GTTGCCTTTGTAAATGAATAATACTTTACAATTTACCTTGCGTTTCTTGGATATTGTCGTGGTTGCCATTTTGACGCAGAAACTAGAAAGAGAGGTTGAAGCGCTGTCAAGTACAAAGTCGGCTGAGCGCCGCCAACACAACTCGCGAGTAACCAAACTCCCGAACACGTTTGAAACTCCCTAAATGTCACCAGGTTCAAATTAAACCTACTGGTTGTTGTTGAAATACTTGAAAATGATAAACTTACGTGCACTGAGCGATAACGAACGATAAAATACAGACTAAAACGCGTGTAAATCATTATTTTCGACAGTCTACTGACGATGCCGACTGGATACAGCATTCTCGCTGGCGTTTGTGTGGGATGTTTGCTGTTTTACGGAATATTTTCAAAGTTAAAGCCAAAGTCTTGGGAAGAAGAAGAGTTTCAGTATTTTATCAGGGAGTTTAACAAAAGTTATGCAAACGAGGCAGAATATCAACAAAGATTTCTGGCGTTTAAGGTAAATGTTTATTCGTTTGAAGCAAACGCGCATAGCTCCGAGGCGACGAAACTAACGCAAATGTTGTTGTTAGCAATCGCTGATAAATATTGAGACGATGAACAAAAACCGCGAATATAAGACGAGCGCTTTGTACGGCGCGACGCCGTTCTCCGACATGCCGGCGGACGAGTTCCTCGAGGTGCGCCTGCAGAAGGACTACGCGGAGCGGATGGCGCTAAGACGCGCGGACAGCGCCGGCGGCGGCGAGAAAAAGCGACAGACCGGCGCCGATCTGCCCCGCAGGATGGATTGGCGCGCGCGGGGCGCGATCACGCCCGTGAACAATCAGCGCGAGTGCGGCGCCTGCTGGGCGTTCAGCGCGGTCGAGACGATGGAGGCGGCGCACTGGATGCGCGCCGGCGAGCTGCTCGCGCTGAGCACGCAGCAGATGATCGATTGCGCGCGCAACGGCAACAACGGCTGCGGCGGCGGCGACATATGCACCCTCCTGCGCTGGCTGGCCGACAACGACGTGGCCGTGCGGCGCGCCGCCGACTACCCGCTGCGACTTCGCGACGAGCCGTGCCGCGCGGCGTTCGCGCGCGACGCCGGCGGCGTGCGCGTCGCGCACTTCGCGTGCGCGGACTTCGTCGGCCTGGAGGACGACCTGCTGGCGAGGCTGGCGCGCGCCGGACCCGTGGCGGCGGCCGTGAACGCCGTCAGCTGGCAGAACTATTTGGGCGGCGTGATTCAGCACCACTGCGGGTCGCATCCTGCGCTCATGAATCACGCCGTGCAGATTGTCGGCTATGATCTGGACGCGGAAATTCCGCACTACCTGGTGCGTAACTCCTGGGGCGACGAGTTCGGTCATGACGGGTATTTAAAAATAGCCGTCGGCGGTAACGTTTGCGGAATCGCCAATGAAGTTGCGGTCGTTGAAGTCACCTAACAGATGACCGAACTTATTCCACACATTTGAACTTAATTCAAGTACAAATGCATAAAGAACGGCTATTCTAAAATTCCGTTTAACGCTGAAAAGATGTTTGTACAGAAAAAACAGCGGCGCAACTTTGGCGTCTTTTTCCTGAAATTATTAATATTCTAAATATTCTAAAATTTAATTTCCTATTCAATGCTGTAATGTTTGTGGAGGTTCAATGGATTCTGTTAAAGTTACAGGTTGTTTTTTTAAAAAGGAATATTCGTTTCAGCGCACATATTGGTTTTCCATAACTTCGACGCAGTTTTTCAAGCAGCAGCACTAATAATGCAAGCAGAGGTATCTCCTAGAATTGAATTCACTATTCAACGCTGAAAATATCACGTAGATTCAATCAATATTGCAAAGGAAAGCATATATAGTACAAATTTGTAAAACTCTGGCTTTAGATATAAACCTCGAGGTAATTTTTCTCGAAATTCTCGTGTATGAATGTTTTGTGACATTTGTAAAAATATTGATTGTTGCAATTTTAATGTTGTTTCACAATATTGTATCACAAAAATTGACAATTCTTTATCTAACAAGAAAAGGCCATAAAAATACAATCAAGTTTAAATGTTACAGAAGGTTTTATGAAGAATAGCAAATACACATTTTGTAACATTTGACGGTACTTTTCAGGCGGTACTTGTTGATATTACTAAAAACACAAGCAAGTACATCCGCAGAATCCAATTTCCTACGAAGTACTGTAAATATCATTTAGTCAATAGAGTTTGTAAATGTTACGGGATGTTCTGTGCAAAAAAATACCTTCCTGCTTGTAGAAATATTTGTTTTTGGAACTTCCACGCTATATTACTGGAAGTTTTTATGGATATCACTAGAAATGCAATAAAAATAAAATTAAAATCTTTATTTAACTGCCAAAATAATATCATGATACAATCAAATTTGTTAAAGTTACATGATGATGATTAAATTTTCGTTTTTGTAACTTTAACTCTAAGTTGGCTATTGATATAAAAAAGATGGAAAGAATTCATAAAACTTTAATTAAAACTCCAGAAGACACAGGGTTGTGAGAAGCAAACTCTTCGCCAGAAACTAGCAAGTAACAAGTCCTGAAAAGATCTTCATCGCTAGATGCCAACTAGATCCAGTCCATAATCCTTTGATACTACCAGAAACCGGAAGTGAATTTGTCGCCCGCAGAGACGTTTGCGGGCAGACGAAAGGAAACGACGAACTTCAAGCAAACAGAATGCTTTATTAGATACACCACTGCAATAAATACACGCTTGTAACAAACTGATATGACTTAATCATCAAATATTGTACTCAATTAGACAGTTTTCGTTAAACACTAAGTTAATAATAGTTGTATAAATTAATATCCAAATGCAAAAATGCAAAACGCGCTGTGTCCGTTTGCTCATTAGTCTGACAACGGGCGAGATGATCGCGGGAGCGGGAGGAGCGCGGTGGTGTGGATAGAGATAGATGCAGAGAGCAAGAGAGAGAGAGATATAGAAAGAGAGAAAGAGAGAGGGTTGGTTGGGCCGTCAACATTGCCGCCAACATCGCCGCCCTGCCTCGCCGTCGCTCAACGCAATAACAAATCCAAACAACTTTTGGTCACTTACATATAAGTAATAAATAGCAATAATAGATGCCGCCGGGCGCGGCGCGTTCCACAACATCGTTTCTATATTTCCATATTAATAAATTACTTGGTAAAATTGACCTGAACTCTATTGACTAGGCACACTTAGTTTATACAATATATGTATCGTTTTTTTTTTAATAACAAGAAACTGTCCACTATTAAAAATAGAAACCTTCGACCATCCGTCCCGTGCGAGATCGTAACTGAAAGGAGTGGAGGAGGGTCGCTGCGAATTTCGACGCGCGTAAAAATATCCTCTGTCGCCGCCTGCTCGCCGCCGCGTCATCGCTTTCGCATTTCGTAAACATTACAACGTATAAATCATCAAGATATTTCTCATATTGTAACAGGACCGTTAACAGTGTGTATACATGGAATGAATGCTTACTGCCTACGTTTATGCCAGATAATGTGCTCCGATAATAATCAAGTGAGAGATACACATGCATGCCGTCCGTGCGTTCGCCGCCGCGCCGCCTCCGCCGTCGCGCGCCTCGCGTGCGTGCTTGGTTTTTCGTTTTCTTTCGTAATTTTTTTTTTTTTTGGAGTTTTTCGCTTTTTTACAATTTACAATTAGTGTTCAACATTTCAATCATCTTTTGATTCAACAACATTTTTGAAAATACATTTTGTAATATGCGCTTTGGGGGCAGAACGTTTCGTAAGCCAACGAGTGGAGTCTATATCAACATTATTGTCCACCGCCGCGTCGGGTCGTGTGGGAGAAGAACGAGACAGGTGGCTGGTGCGTTTTGTTTTGGTCGTCGGGATGAGTTCGGCTCGCAGGCCCATGCGTTAACATGTGTGTGTGTGTGTGTGACGTTTGTTCGTGTTTCGTTCGTTTCGTCCTACTAATAATAAATACAATCTATGTAACAAACATAGCTCAAAAATATATATTCATATTGCCATGATCAATATTCAATTTTGCAAATATAGACAATACAACATCAGTCTTACAGTTGAGAAGAAGTTACATGTTGTGTCGGTAGCACGCAAGCAAGCGACCGCACGCTACTGGTGTGAGAAACGAGAAGAAGCACATTATCGGGGAGGTGGGGGTGGATGGTGTGGGGGCGGGGGCGCGTTCGTCCACCTCCTCAGCCAGCCGTGGATATGTGTGCGTCAGCGTGAGGTCCGCCGGAGTGGAACGTCCGAGTGTTACAATCTTACGTCTTACGCGTTAATTAGCAATACAACACACACGCAGTATTAGTCACTATTGCTATCAAATATATATGATATATGTATATATATATAATATATATATATGTGAGATTTGTCAGCGCGACCTATGGCAGGAACAATGACGGACAAAGCGACTACGATTACGCGTACAATGTATACAAGGGCGCGTCGCGCGGGGCGGTCTCGCGGGCGGCGCGCGCCGGAGCGGGCGAGACCGCCGCGGGGCGCGCGCCCGCTTCGCTGCCTCGCCGCCGCCGCCGAACGCCCGGCTCCGCCGCCCGGCGCGCCGCGCGGCACGCGAACGACGTGCAAAGCGACTTAGGGCTTACGAGTAAAAATATATTTTCATTCGGCGCGTCTCGCCGCGGTGGTTCCGTTGCTGGTTTCGTCTTTAGGGTCACAACACAGCAGCGTCCAAATTTGGTCGGGGCGATGGGGAGATGGGGGGTTGAGGAGGGGGGGGCGCGCGGGCCGCGCTTGCTTTGGTCCGCGAGTTCCAGCCAAACAAGCAACGTGTTACGTCGTCTCCACACGCTCTCTGCGTTCGATTAGTATGCATAGTTTTTTTTGTGCTTTTTATCGCTTTTTTACAAGTCTAGAGATGATCGCTTCGGTTTCTTGGTGTGATCAGTACAGTCATTATGTTTCAATATATCGATCGACGAGTACACACAAATACACTTACAATATATACGCCTACCTAGGTTCGGTTAACATTAACAGCTCGTGGGCGTGCGTGCGGGGAGAGGGGCGGCGGGAGGGTGCGTGCGAGGGGGGGTTGGCCGCGGATGGTTACGCACATGTTCGTTGGTGTTCGTTTTGGGGCCGTCGGCCGTCGTGGCGCTGCCACGCGTTGCGGAGCGTCTGTCTGCAACGTCTTGGCGGGCGACAACGGAACGGACGATGCGACAATCATCGATGGGGGGGAAAAATGGGTGCGCGGGCCTGCGCCGGGAGTAGACTTGAATGCGTGTCTCGGGAAGGCATTTCCGTAAATCACAGTCTGTTGAAGAGGTCGTTCGTGCGATGATGTTCGCGTGTCTTGCCGAGGACGCCGGCTCGAGAGAGAGAGAGAGACAGTGAGACAGATAGACAGAGAGAGAGATAGAGGAGGTATAGTGAGAGAAAGAGAGAGGACGCGGGGGCGAGTGCCATGTGGACGATGTGCGCGCGGCGCGCGACCGGCAAACGCGGCGCGATAACAGTAGTGCACAACAACAAGTCTTCCTAACGTCGCTACGCTTTAATAGTCTATCCGTTAAATATTACATACATAACATGAGCAATTCGCGCAAAATGTATAAAAAGTTACTCTCGATTAGTCTCCTCCCGCATCGTTCGTCCGCTCGCGAGTACATAATATCAACCACTTACACTTAATTCAAATTCAACAAGAGACACACGTAGACACATTGTGCGGCGGGAATGTGAGTGTTGCACCATGACTAGAATGAGACTGAAAGCGGCGGCAACGCGCGCGTCCGCGTGCGAGTGTGTGTAGATAGAGAGTAAATGTTCCCTAGAGTAATTGACATGAAGGTGAAACATGTTCTGTTGGTGTTGAGGGGCGTCCGCGGTCGCGTCGCGCGGATGGCGAGCGCTTTCCGCGGCGTGCGCGATCGCGCCGCGAACGGCGCCGACGGCTTCATTTTGATTATCCGCTGCCGGCGGGCCGCCGTTATCACTAAGTCGGCGCTGTCTACCAGAATGTACAAGAGAAATGTTTGCGTTTCGAATCAGTCTTACCGAGAGTTCAGCGCATCCTCGCGCGTCGCCGGAGGTGCGGCGTCGTTTTTGACATTTTGCTTGTGTTTGCTTGTTTGCAGCGTTTGATGAGTTTTTGGTCCGCACGGTCGCGTCATCACTACCAGATTAAAGTCACAGACGTTGCTGCGTCGCGCGCCCCCTTCGACGAGCGCGGCGCCGCGCGTGGGGCGGCGTCAAACGTGGCGAGAGCAAGTATTCACGTTTGTGGCAAACACCGTCGTTCGAGCCCCTATCGGCTTCCTAGTAATACGTAATAATAATATATAGTAATAGTAATAAATAGTAATGAGTAATGAATGTGGTTAAGTTTAAGTTTAGTTATACTCTTAAGAGCTAATGACTATCGATACCATTAAATCACACATGCCTATATACGGTTTGTAGACGTACAACTAGAGTATCGTAATAAACTTCCATTTTAGGATAAATAACTTGCTTAGTTGGGCCCAAGATAGATTGTTCGAATAATTACTTGAAAGCTGCCGGTCCAACGCCGGAGATTATCATATCGTCGCATTCTCGTCGCTTACGTCGCTAAGTACAAAAGTATATTCTCTAGAGAAGTCCGCCGCCAGCCGCCGTCCGTGTGCCTGCCGCCATGACGCCAACCGCCGCCGGATGGCCAGAGTGCTACGCTACGGCTACACACAACACACAGATAGAGAGTCAGAGAGGAGATGAAAATCTAAAACAAAAAATCAAACCAGAGTCAAAACGAACGCGACAAAACAAAGCAAAATAAAAAATGTAAGAAAATAAAAAATAAAAAACAAAAAAAAAACACACCAGCAAACGTGAAGATCTACGAACTGAGCGCGGCTGTCGTGTGAGTGTTAATCGGGGGTGGTCGGAATGTTAGAACCTCCTCGAGCAAATAAATAAATCCCTTCGAGTATAATGAAAACTGCAGAACTGGTATTATTATAATTAAAAAAAGCATTTACAACAAAAATATTCAAAAACAAAACAATGTACAACTTTAATTTAAGAACAATTTTTATCATATTTAAAAACTAATATAATAATAACAACAAAGTATAAAAACTAACTGATTAAATGGGTTTGCTTTCGTTCTTAAATTCCCTACGCGAAATTCAAAAATTTAAACTATAGTTTTCGTGCCGGCGAGGATCCGCCGCTCTCGCGCCCCGCGCCCCCGCCGGGATGTTGGACGCGTGGGGCGGCAGGTGTCCTTCCGAGACAGTCTTACCGAGGAACAATGTAGAAAAAATAGAGTGTACTCTGAGAGGGGCGGGGCGGCAAAGTGCGCGTGGGGAGGCGCGCGCCCTTCGCAAAACAACTTAACTCTTGTCGGAAAGACACCGCGCGCGCTCGTGGTGGGGGGTTGGAGGGGGGCGGCTGGCGTAGAGGGCGGACGCGTGCCCGCCGCCGCAGTCATTTCGTTTCACGTATAATATACAATTTACTTGCACAGATTCATAGCTCACATCCGCCGCAATCGTTCGCCGGCGCCGTGGGGGCAGAGCAGTGAAAATGAGATCGCTTAGCCCCCGCGCGCCGCCGCTCCGTAGGATTATATAACAACATAAATAAAATAAGAGGCGTCTCCGGGATGTTCGTGTATGAGAGTGTGTGTGTGTGTCCGAGTGCGTGTGCGTGCGTGTGTGTGTATGTGTGGATGGGTGCGCGTGTGTGGTGGCGTATAAATAATGCGCGGCGGCGCGGCGGGCGGCGAGCGGAGACGGTGCGTGGCGCACGACGCAGCGGCCCCGCTCGCGCCCGCCGACCGCGCGAACCAAAAAATAAATCCTATCTAATAGTAAATACAGTTGGTCAAATTCAATCAAACTCAAAGGATAATAAGAGGAGGGCGGCGGCGGGCGGGCCGCCGGCCGCCCTCCTCGGCCGTATCTTAAACTTGGCAGCATTAACAAACAATATATTACTACAAACTACTACAACTAATAATAATGATAGAGACACGTGAAGGAAATGATACTAGCATCCGGTGGCGGTATAGAATCATATTGCAACATGCACCGCACGCTCGCGCGCTCGCGGTTCGGCGCCGGCTCCGGCGCGTCGCGGGCGTCTGCGCGTCTCAAACTTAAATAATAGACAATATCATAACAAAACTAGAAAATAAAACAAAATCATCAAAAAATAAAAGTCAATATTACCATACTAATACCTTTTTCATCATCATCATCTCGTTTCGTGTCGCGAGCGCGCCGTGCTCGCAGTGCGTGTCGTTCGCGTGTTCGTCTCGCGCGCGGGGGGAGATTAGGGCTGGGGGGCGGCAATCGCGCGCGCAATGTTTTCAACATTTAGACCGATATACAGAGCTACACATATCGATGGGGGCTGTGGGCTGCATCTGCTTGTCCGAGTGGGGGTCGGGTCGGGGGGGGTGACTAGGGGGTAGCTAACAACGCGGCTCTCTTCAGTTCCGCCAAAAACAACAACGCGCTAATCTACATACCGTGTATACGCTACGGAGAGACATTCACAACACCGTACACACATTAGTAAAATATAATTTCTTATGCCAAAAATTTACGACAAATACAACAAATGGCCCTCGCGCGTCTCTCAAAACCGGCGCGCGCGTGCGCGTCGAGTGCCGTGCCGCGCCGCGCGTTATGGAGGATTTGGCCGTCGCCGTCGCCGCCGCCGGCGCGCTCCATGCACTCGCGCGCCTCTCCTCGAATAAAAAACCTATCGTCGAACGTTGCTCGTCTCGTACAATATTAAAAATAGATATCAACGTTACAAAACTATCGTGTGAACCGGGGGGTGGGGCGGGGGTGTGGGGGGGCTGGGGCGTGGGGGCGGTGTGGTGAAACGCAAATGTACAACCGCGCCGCGACGGCGGGCGGCGCGCCCGCCGGCCATTCCGATTCATAAAAATGCATCAACAAAAGGTGTGACGGAATGGCGCGCCGCGGCCCGCCGCGCCGGGCGCCGCGCTCAACAAGACCGGCCGTGGCGCGCGAGGCCGCGAGCGAGTTACAAACCGATCGGCGGCACCTGCACGTAGCGATAGATGTACAGGCGGTAGTCCTTGCTGGCGAGCACGACGCTGCCGTCGTCCATGAGCGCCACGTCGAAGCACTGCGCGTGCTTCACCTTGCTCTCGAGGGCGGACACCAGCTGCCCGTCCTGCGTGAAGATGGTCAGGTTGAAGTTGTTGTGGTTGTCGGCGATGAGGATCTCGCCGGCGGCGTTGATGCCGACGCCGATCGGATAGTTGGTGATGCCCTCGCCGCCGATCTGGCGCAGGAAGATGCCCTCGTAGCTGAACACCTTGACGCAGTGCGCGCGGTTATCGCTGATGAAGATCTCCTGCTTGTCGTTGACGACGACGCCGTTGGGGAACTCGAGGTGCTTGGAGCAGCCGAACTTCTGCAGCACGGTGCCCGACTGGTCGAAGATGATCACGCGCATCACCTTGCACTCGACGACGACGATGCGGCCCTTGTTGTCGACGGTGACGCCGCGCGGATGCTGCAGGATGTTCGCGCCGAACTTGCGCACAAACTGCCCGTACTGGTTGTAGATCTGAATCTGGTGCGTCGGCGAGCGCTCCGTGACGATGATGTCGCCGGAGGTGCGCACGACGGCGACGCGGTTCGGATACAGCAGCTGGCCGTCGCGTTTGCCGCACTCGCCAAACTGGAACTTGAAGCGGCCCTCTTTGTCGAAGATCTGAATGCGGTGGTTGTTCGTGTCGGCGACGATGATGTCGTTCTGCGCGTTGACCGCCACGCCGCTCGGCTCGGTGAACTGGCCCTCGGTGACGCCGAACTCGCCAAACTTGCAGTGGTAGATCATCTTCTGGCGCTTGATCTGAGACTTGGGCGGGAAGATCGTGGTGGACATCAGTTTGGAAGTGATGTCGAAGTCGGTGTTGACTTGTCCGCCTCCGCCGCCGCCACCGCCTCCGCCACCACCACCGCCGCCGCTCAGGTGGTACGGCTCGGGCACGCCGCCGTTCTGGAAAATGCTGTCGGCGCCGCCGTTCGACCACTTCTCGTACGAGTTGATGCCGTTCAGGTTCATGTCGCCGACGGTGGTGGAGAACAGGCCGAGGCTGTGCGCCGAGCTGAAGCGCTTCGTGATGATGTTCGATTCGAAGGGAGACGTGGACTGGCTCGAGCTGGAGATGGAGAAGGGGCAGTGGATGCCACCGCCTAGGCCGCCGTTCAGACTGCCGGAACTGCCGTTGACGCTTGACCCGCTGGAGCTGGAGCCGCCGCCGGCGCTGCCGCTGCCGCTGCCGCCGGTCGGGCGGGCGATCGGCGGCTGCTTGCTGGGTCCGACCACCGGCTCGGAGTTGGAGCGGACGTAGCCGAACGTGTTGCGCACGCCCACCTGAATGGCCTGATAATTCGAGACGAACTCCAGATCGCACGCCTGCTGCACGCTCTGGTCGACGTTGAAGCTGAGCAGCGACTGCAGCTTGCTGTCGAGCAGCTTGCGGCACATGATGATCTCGACCACGCTGGCGCACTTGTTCAGCTTGTCGACGAACTCGCAGGTCTTGTAAATGTTGTCGACGGTCTCCTGCCCCTTCTGGGTGGCCACCCCCAGCGAGATCTGCTTGGCGGAGAAGAGCGACTCCAGCTCCTTGAGCAGCTCCTGCTTGCGCTCGTCGAGCATGGAGCGATAAAACTGGAAGGTCTCGTTGATCTCGTTCTGCGCCTTGTGGTACTGCACCTGCAGCCGGCTGGTGGCGTGTTCGACGTTCTTCAGCACGTTCTTGATGTCGGTGGCCTTAGTCTTCGCCTCTTGGATGGCGTGCGTGATCGCCTCGATCTGCTTGGGCGCGGCGTCGTTGATGTGCTCCCAATCGTGCAGCCCGGCCGGGTGTTCCATCGCGATGCAGTCCTTGCAGATGGGCATCGCGCACGTGCGGCAATAGTACTTGAGCACTTCGCTCTTGTGCTTCGGACACGGCATCGTCTTCTCGCCGTTCTGGCCCATCGCGGCGGCGGCCGGCTTGTGCGGCGCCTGCTGCGCGCCCGGCTCGTCCTTGATGTCCAAGTTGAGCACCCGATGGCCCTCGAAGCAGTGCATGAACTGGTGCGCCATCACGCAGTTGGAGCAGAGGTAGTTCGCGCAGTCAAAGCAGCGCGCGATCGCGTCGAGCTTCTTCTTCTTGCAGCCGGTGCAGCGCACGGCCGGCGAGATGATGTGCTCGGCGCCGGTGAGCGGCGGCGGCGCGTCGGCGGCGGCGCCGAGGAGGATGTTGCTGAGCAGGCCCTCGATCGAGTCGATCTGGCAGCGGGGGCAAGTGTACTTGTTCTTCTCGTAGCAGTTGGCGCAGATGACGTGGTAGCACGGGAGCGTGTGCGCTGCGTCGGCGCCCGGCTCGCGGCAGTTCTGGCAGGCGGCGGCTCCTCCGAGCCCGCCGGCAACGATCAGGTCGTGGTCGCGGTCGGCCGAATCGCTCACGGGCGGCGACGATCCGCTCACGGTAAGCGGCGAGTCGGCGAGCGAGGACAGCGAGAGGTAGTCGGCGTGATCGCCAAAGGATCCGATTGAATTTGCACGTGGTAGTGATTCAATTGACGGGGTCGGTGATGCCATCTTCAATTAACCGTCATCCCTGCAAGACAAGCAGAAGGCAATTGTTAATCGTGGTCGGCCATTCGGTCGCCGGCGGGGGTTAAGCAATGTGTTAAACGAGCCGCCGGCGCCGCGCGTGCATCGGACGGTGCCGAACAGGAACGTCGATGTCACCGACGGGTCGCCGTCGTCTGGCGCGAGGGCGGATCGATGTGCAGCGAGGGTGCCCACGTAGCCATGACGACGGCGCGCGAGGGCCGCCGACGGCATGCAACACCCCGCCGGATTTACGACCGCCGCCGGCGGCGGCCGCAGCGAGGTCTGCGACCGAAGAATCCAAGAAGTCCGCGCCGGAAAAGCCAACCTGTTGCCAAAAATACGTCCGGCGCGGCGGAAGACAAAGCACCGGCGGCGGCGCCGTCGGCCAGACGGACTCGAAAGTAAACAAATTGCCGATTACAACGCGAGCCAACGGGGGTGAGCCGC
>JAODGE020031124.1:0-15595 GCA_027574965.2 Ecitophya simulans | reverse complement strand
GAAAGCTAATTTTTTGCTTGTTTTTTCCGTGTTTGTTTCATTCCAATCGATCAATTATTGGCCGAGTTATAAGCAAAAATCAAAATTTGTTTATACCTAATTAAAATTCAGTCGCAGTTTGCAACGCGACAGGAACACCGACAGAAGAAATGCAACGCTCCGCGAAGCAGCGCAGCACAACGGCCTTGAATTTCGTGAGTCGCGCGGCGAACTCCAGGGCCCCATTCTTTACTTTCCAGATTTTTAGATTTGTAAAGAAATAGATAAAATTAAAAAAAGTAAGTAAAAATTTGTTGCGCAACTCACGAAAAACACGAAAAAACAAACACCCCACGTCAGAAATTTCGAAGTTTTCCAGAAATATTGAAGTTCTCCACTGTCAAGTGACACAGCACGCGGCGCATGCGCTTATCAAACGATAATTTATTGGCGTGGCGCCAAAGCCACGTCAGTCGCTGAACTGAAATGCCAAAGCAAGTATATGCGTATGCGTAAGAATTTATATTTAAACAAAAAATAACATTACCATAATATAACACAAATGTATGCTCATTTCTGTACTTATTTGCATCTGCATCAAATGCAAATTGAAAAATTTTAATTTAGTAAATAATAGTTTACTTTTTTTATTCGAGCATATTGCCTTTACTTTTAATGGTCTAATAACAGGTCCTTAAATGTATATCTCAGGTAAGAATTCGACAAAAAAAAACAAATCTCAAAAAGCGAGTAACTTAGAGAAAGGAAGGTATCTGCCAGGGATCTGGGTATTTTATGGAATCTTGCTTAACTGTTACATGACCGCCTCAAATTTATCATTCTGATTTGTATCAAAAATTCATACCTTAGAAGTTCGACAATTAGCCGGACCTATTTTTGGTACTTTTGTATTAGGGTATTGATATATTTTTTAAATTATATGTTAATATGAATGTTTACAAATGATTCCGATTTGGTACATATCAATTAAGTAGTGCATTTCCATTTGCTAAATGCTAGTGAAAACCAGTGATCTAATAGTTGTACAAGTAAAGTACGTATTCCGCACCGTCATGTATCAAAGGGTCGTCGATCTATGCCCGGTCGGGAAGTTTAATATGTCTGATAGAAGTTTTTTTTTAATTTACTTATTTTTTCTTTGAAGTAACTCTCAATGAAAAATTTTACAAATAATGTCTATTTCGTCAATAGGTTTCCATATAAAACAATTTATTAGTTTCTAGACTTTGTGGTTATTAAATTGCATAATTGCATAATTACTGTAGCAATAGCATTTAATTTTAATTATGCTACTTTTATGTTCTATCAATTATAACCAGTTTAAATGCACAAAAACGTTTCTACCATAACTAAAAGTGTTATAAACAATGTAAAAGTGCGCAAATGTCGCAGTAATTTTTAAAAGTAATCATTATTGTTTTGCGTTTATATATAGCGCCAGCCATACAAACTGAACAGAGTACACGAGTTTATCATAAAATCAAGTGTGAGCGAGTAAATAGTGAGAGATTTGTTTTGTTAATTATTACTAATATATTCAGAGCTCGTAACAAACTTCTTGTTATATTTTTCACATATAGTTGAAATGTTGACGACTCAATCGCTCAATGAAATTGCGCATGTAAAAAAGATTTTGCATGAAGACGAAGAACGTTTCAACCACTTTCTGGGCTTATTGGAAAAGTGGATAGATTGCCATGCTTTTCTTCCTAAACATTATCATAAAGGAATGCTACCTTTGTTTTTAAGAAATTGCAAGTATGATTTAGACAAAACTAAACAAAAACTTGAGTTGTATTTTGTATACAAAAAACGTTATCCCGAATTGTTTGGTTTTTTTGAATTTGATGACGCGGAAAAAAGAGGTCTGGATAATTTGTAAGTATTCAATACCATGTATTGGGGCATAAAAACTTTATTACAACGTATTTTAGTTATGCATTTAAGGCAAGCAAATTGTCACCAGATGGTTATCGAGTTGGATGTGGAGGATACCGTTCGCCAGATGCAACGGGATGTGATATGAACGTTGTTTATAAATTTTTGGCAATGTTTGGTAAGTTTTGCTTTATAATGTACAATGGCGTATAAAATATTAAACTGACAGGCACATACAGAGCCAATCATGATGTAGTCAATAAAGGATTAATTATGGTCGTCAATTTCCAAAATATGTCGCCGGCTATTATAACCGGTGTTTTTAATTCATCTTTTAAACGCATTTTGGAGATACTACAAAAAGTGTATCCCATTAGGGTTGGTGGTTTGTATCTAACTTTTGTACCAAAGTTTGCTCTGCCAGTTGCAAACATGATTAAAATGCTCTTTAACGAGAAAATACGAAGCCGGGTAAGATAATTTGACAAGGAATGTCAACATCCCAGATACCAACACTACCAGTTAATTAGCATTCAGTTGATTTCTGGAAAGTTGGTCGCCCTTATTGGTTATAGAGACAAAAACAGCACTTTACTATCTAACGTTAATTTTTAGGTGTTTATTGAAGAGGGAAATGAACAGATGAAGAAAGACATTCCGATGTATTGTCTTCCGGAAGAATTTGGTGGTACCGATGGTACTATAAACAAAAACACCACAAAATGCATTCAAACGCTAATGCAGGCGAAACCTTGGTTTCTTGAGCACGAGAAAATGCAAATGAAAGGAGACATACCTAAGGATTTGTATGAAATTAGTGGATTTAATGAGAATTTTGGAACGCAAGGCAGTTTTAGAAAATTAAACATTGATTAAAGGATTAAGTTTCTAGAATTAATGATAAATCTATTTTGAAGAATTTAAACCCATTTCTTTTAGGCAAATATTTCTATTATACTAGCTAAGAGCATAATTACTTAATTATTTGCCCAGAGACATTCTTAAGTGACAAGCTATTTTAAATGAATTGATATCATAATAACGATTATTTTTTTATTAGTATTTATGTTATGTATTTATGTTATATCATGTATTAAAGTCATAATTGTAAACTTTGCGTGCATCTCTATTGTCTATGATTTATTCAATATGACAATGACAAGAAGAAATTTTATTTATTTTATATTTATCACAGTTCTTATAAATTGTCTTATATTTTGCAATATGTTACTCAAAAATATCTTAATAGTTTTGTTATATATTGTGCTTATTAGGCAAACCATTTTGATAATGCCTGCTTCTCAGCCGACAGCTTGTCCAAAACTTTGTTTTCACAACTTCTATAAATACCGCCGTATTTAACATGTGAAATTGTTCAAGCGTTTATAATGCATGTGCGACACTTAATCGGCTTTCGATGCAATCAAGAACAATTAGAATTTTTTTAGGTGTATAGATCAAAATTGACCAGAAAATTAGCAGTTTCAAGAATATATTGTTAAACACATTTCCGGAAAATAAACAAATTATATAAAAATCTTTCATAATTCTAGTTCTAGAACTGTTTAGATCCAAAGAACATAATATTTACGTATTTCATTGTATTCTAGAATATTCAGAGTATTTAACACTTGTTTAATACATGTACAACGGAAACCGTGGTTTTATGTTGTCTTTTCGTAAGTATGAGAGGATTAGATTGGCTCAAAAGTAAGTATGGCAAATGGTTTATTTTATTAAAGTAGATAGAAAACAAACACATTATATTAAAATAGTCCAGGACTCAACCTTTCTGCTTTTACAAATTTGAAAAATTTTCTTGACACAGAATTGAACACGAATAAATAGAAGAAATATCTAGAAAGTCTTTTCTATAAAAATGCATTTACACTACAATAACCAAAATGTAATTTTTGGTTACTACAACCACATCGTAGGGTTCTAACCACTAGACAATTACAGCTAAAAAAGACACAGACCTATGAACAATTAATAAACTTTTATGCGTTATGCATTTGCTGTCCAAGCATATTAACATCGGTATCTTTACAAGATTTGACGTTACCGCTTGCCTAACTAATTACTTTGCAGAGTCTGCTAGAAAACCAGTTTTCTTAAGAGGTTAGAGACAAACACTCAAAATAAAACAAATTTTGTTTCGATATATAAGACCGGAATAGTGCGCTTACCACCCTCACTGCTAAATATTACGCTGCTGAGTTATTGATTTTTTTTCAATTGACTCTATGTTTAATTTTACGCACTTCTTGCGGTAAAAATATTGCTTTTTGGTGACCCACTTGTCAAAATTTATTTTATAACATTGAATAAATTACACAAATATTTGAAATACACGAGTTTTTAAAAGTATAGATTTTTTGCTATCCAGCTTTGTTTATTCTAAAGTATTCATAAATTTAAAAAATAGGATTAATTGATTCTGGAGTAGTTGAAATTTTTATGATTTTCGTCTCGCTGTGCGTACGGCTGCCACCGCATAGTTTGGAATTATAAATTTTGTTTTAGAATAATTGTACTGAAAGTTAGTTATGTTGACCGTCGTGATCTTAGCACTAGATTTAAAGACCAAAGCAAGCAAGAAATTTCTTAAATTTCTCACATATGCGTAACTACACGAGGAATTATTTGTGTAAGCGCATTATAACCGCTTCATAAATTTTACATGTTGTTTATACATTTACACAATCTACTCAAAAATGAACAAATTATCTAATAATATTGCATAATAGTAGTATATATAGGAAGTGTTCTGGACCAAGTTTAAAGATTATCAATTAAAAGGTGGAGATGGGTTCAGAGTGAGAGATGGTGTGGCTGAACAGGGTGTAAGACTTGAAATAGATTGGTTAAGTGGAGATAAACAACAACCACAAATGGGGGCAAGACTAGACACTGCGCTGGGATTAAATAGAACTTTATTATGGAATAACTTGTATTATTATTGGATCAATTGATCGGCGCTCTGCAAAAAAGAGGAGGTCCAAAGACTCTGCGCTACTATTGGACATTCTAAACTTGATTAATTGGTCTGCCAGTTGATCAAATCTGATAAGCGCAAACTAAACAGCCAAAAAGTAGGCTTGATGCTATGATTAGACGCTCTGAAAATTGAAATTGATTTGTCTGGACCGGTGAGAAATTAGAGCTAAAATAATCAAAATAGGTTTTCAATGTAAACATATTCCAAGTTCTTTCATATACATTTCTAAAATAAAAAACGTTCATTACTATAAATCATTAAAAGTACATATTGTATTAAAATTACTATATATAATACTTTTGGAGCTATTTTTGTACAAAATAGCATGGTTGCTTTTGTAGGTAATTCTGTACCAATCATTGTTTTAGGTTTTAAGTATTTCATCGAAACATTACTGATTCCATCAATTATGCTGATATGAAATGATTTTTTGCGTTACAGCATGCAGAGATAGTCTTTAAATTTACTACAATAATGATTCAGAGATATGTATTGGCCTACCACATTTTCGCCACGTGTAGCTTGTAACCAAATTAATTATCATAATATCAGAAGAAATATATATTTTTTCCATTATTTTATTTAATGACGGTTGCGTGAAATAATATTTCCTCAATTCTTTTACTACATACTCAATATATTTTGCGTTACTACTTGAAAAGAATTAGTTGCAGGATAACTAGATAATTTTGCAAATAAATTAAACAATTTAATTATTTACTTTTATATTTAAAGTATTTTGAAATAAAAATTCGTAAATATTTAGTTATTTAGAACAATCCACACAGATTAGTAAATGTGCACAGAGTACAAATACAATTATTGCTTCTTTATCACAACACATTTTACATAAATTAATATGATGCTAATAATGATGTCGTTGTTGAAGTAGAAGTTGTTGGTGTTACGGTGGTTGTATATTGCGCTGATGAGGCGGCTGCTATAGATGATAGTGCTGAGACTTCGGATGCCTGTTATTTCATACACATTTCTATACTCATATAAAAAGTTATTTGCGGATCATACGTCTCTCACTACCATAAAATTTGTTTTATTTATCTTTAATCCTCCCTTTTATAATTATTTAAAAAAACAAACAGTACTAAAATAACTATATTTTTAATCTTGTTGTAGACTGAATGTAATAATTGATTAGCATAATTGGTATGGTAGAATGTACAGATAAATTACATTATTATTATTATTATTATTATTATTAAATTAAATTTTGCAAGCTGATCTTGTGGAAATGATTTCATATAGTAAAGAAAATAAACACTATATATATTTCGTAGAGACACAAGGAAACACTTGGAGCGTGCTCGGGTGGGCCGGCAGGAAATGCTCTGAGCCGATTGCGAGAAAAGCTGCCTTTGGACACTCCGCCATTAAAGTCTTGACCGCTTTCGCGCTGAGTTTTCCTCGTAATCTTGCTTCCCGCCGTTCTCTCGCCTCCAGACAATTCCCAAGCCCTGGGTAAGCATCTCACGCGCTGTCCATACGGTCATCGGTCGCACGTCCGTGGACCCCGCTTACTAAATCAGCGTTTATTACAAAGTAGTTGTGCCTAAAGTTTTGAATTTGAAAAGTTAATAAGGTTTACTATTTTGTACCAGTACTAGAACTAGAAATCATGTTACGCTTATTAGCCGATTAGCTTTAAATTATACCTATATTTAAAATTGAATATGCTTACCAGGTATAAAAAAATATCATTCTTGTAAGATCAGAATACAATACAAAGCATGCTTATATGATCCTTTTTGTTTAAAATAAAAGTAAAAACCTAAATGTCGATGTTTGTTGTTTTCACCATCACTATATTATCCCTATATTTAAACATGTTCATTTTTTTGTCAAAATATCTATGTTTTAAGAAAAAAACATCGATAGTTCCAAAAAACATCAAAGCGTGAACAACGTGATTATTTTCTGTAAATATTGCTATTCCACTACTATTATAAGCATATTCAATATTATTTTTATGTTTGGTAGTAGACAATTAATTGGAATATACTTATCAGAAATAAAAATAAATACCCATTCAAAGTAAAGTGAATATTTTCTTGCATAAGCAAGTAAACTCCTCCTAAAACGACCCGCTATCCCAGAAGCATGTTTCAATAACAAACGGTAGCTCAAAATTTGAGCACCTCAATATCTGTGCCATGAACAGTGCCTTCCTAAGTGACAAAAATGCAACTTCATTCTGATCCCTTCACTGAAATTTTAAATTCTTACGTGACAAGTTATTTAGAAGTTCTACCACGGTTGCAGAATCTTTTATAAACCGTCCATACCAATATGCAAGTTCTAGATAACTCCAGACTTTACACATAATTGCGCCTCGCATAATTTGAAATTGCGGACACTTTACTTTAATCAACATTTTATCCTTTGCTATCAACACGTTTTGTTTATTGTAGACGCCATCAAATTTTGTTTTGCTTAGAAACAGTATTATTCAGTTATGTAGAAAGTGCTGCTGCCACTGCTGTTTTTTACAGTAATACCAAACGGTATCCGGGGCGTTTCATTGATTTTCCAGAGTAAACATACAGCAGATTTATACTCTAAACGTGTTGTTATTTTGCATGCAGTAGTTACAGGCCTCTGGGTGACTTCAACACGGGTAGTGTTTTAGAATCCCGTTTGCGTCGTTTTCCTGATCGGTTTTTCTTTTAAATTGTTGAATGGCACATAGCTTTCACGGAAAAATTGTTTGAAATGAGCGCTACGGTTATCCGATTTGCCGACATAGCCCCGTAAAAACTTCTTGACACACTGGTTAGGCGCGCTAGCACTGTGCAATGCGCGTTCGATCCCGCTAGGTTTAGTATGCTTTTCTGTGTTTGTGTTTTTTTATCAATAATATTTTTAAAAAATAATTTTTTAAATATTCTTTATTATTTGTGTTTTATATTACTTATGTGTTGCAAATTTAAATTTATATTATATTTCGTATAACTTCGTGATGGGAAAACTAGTAGTCCGTCTATAATCTGATAATTTCTATAATGAAATAATAGTTATTGTTATTTTCCATAATTTTTAAAATTGTTAGAATTTTGGGCAATCCCTAAACTCTTCAGAAAACAGGAACAAAATGACAAGTAATAGATTATTAGGGATTTTTATGAATTGCTAACAATATTCACATTCCATCGATTTACTTTATTTTTAAACCTCTCAGCTTTGACTTTACGTTGACGCAAAATCTGTAGCTTCCATCTGGTTTATCTACTGTGGGAAAAAAACAAAAGGACACTCGGTTATCAGTGTGGGATCGTACGAAAATGTTCGATTATCCGTGTGGGATTGTTTGGTTATCGACTTCAAGTGTAGAGTTGTTTTAGAGTTAAGTTTAGCGACGCTTAGGTGTGATTAAGTTGTGACATTAAGTTAGTTTTTAGAAGAAAAAAATGCAGTCGTGAGAGTGTGGAAAATGGAATCCAGATGTTTGCGTGTTTAAGTTTAAAGTTAGAGTACTAAGGGATGAATGGGCAGTCGTTGCACTAGAGCCGTGGATGAGCCGTGAGCAAATGAGCAAGGGATAACGAACGAGCGATTATTGTTACTGTTGATTACATACGCGTTTCACTTCATAAGTATGAGAGCATTACATTGGACCTGTAAGTTAACGTTACCCCACCAACCGGAGTCCTCAACGTAAGGGTTAGAAAGTTCTGCAAAGTGGCTGGACGCGGCCGGCTGGATTTCAATGGATCAATTGAGATAAATGAGAATAACTCATTAGCGTAGTATTTGTAAGTGGAAGCTGCAAACGCACTATCCTTGTTTAATATATCTAAACCAAATTTGTTTTATTTAGAAGGTTTTTCTCTAAACTATTAAGAAAACTTTTCTACCAGACTTTGCAAAATAATTTGCCAGGCAAGCGGCAAATTTTAATTAGATACCGACGTTAATATGTTTGGAAAGCAAATGCATAACGCGTTAAATTTTATTACTTGTTGTTATACGTAAATGAAACAAAGAATCAAGTCCTCGGTAGCCGTGATCGTCTAGTGGTTAGGACCCTACGTTGTGGCCGTAGTAACCCAGGTTCGAATCCTGGTCACGGCAGTGCACAAGCATTGTCACGGAGAAGGCTTTTTAGTCATTTATTGTAACCTCTTGAGTTCAATCCTGTGTCAATAAATCTTTGGCATTCCGTAAAAGCGGAAAGGTTGTCCTGAACCATTTGAATATGATGTGATTGTCTCCTATCTACTATGATCAAATAAAGCATTTGCCATAAGTATTCTTATTCGCGGTTATTCGCGCTGCTGCCGCGCTTATCTTCCAGGTAACTTAGGTGAAGAACTCCTTTTGTCTTATTACAGCTTACTGCAAGAACATCGGTGTTTAAAATACACTTCAAAAAACAAAAGAAACAAAATACACAAGATGCTTTTAGATGACTTTGAAGCTGTATAAATATTAGAGGAACAACACAATCAATATTTAAACTAATTCAACTATATATCATACCTGCTACTGTGGCAGAAGAAAGCTTTGGAGTAGGGCAGATCTTAACTATTGTATCTATATGTCATTTGTAAACTTCAGTATTCAATAGTTTGTTTTACAAATTATGAACTTACCCAAAAACATAGATGTTGGAGACATAAAGTCTGTATTATGCACAGATTCTAGAAGTACTCAAATTATATTATATTAATAATAAACTCATAATATTATATGTATTTGATACCATTATTAATAGTCGGTAGATTTATATTTGGAATAGATTAGTTCTGTTTCGATTGCCCTCAGAGCATTTTCTTACTATAAACAACAAACAGATCCATATTCCTCAAATCTTCATTATCAATTGCCTTAATTCATTGATAAAATTGCTGTATTCATGAGATTATGTATTTAATTCATAACAATTTTATATTGCTTTGTTTTTTGTACGTACATTTGAGTTTAACAAGGAACTTCTAGGAAAACGTTGCATGCCGAATTTCCCAAAATATTTGATTACAAGAACAATTAATAAAAATCTGTATAAAATGCACTAGTATGGCGCTAATACCTTTAACCTGCGACGCGTCCACACATTTGCCGCGTAGGAAAAGGCAGGTGTATAAAGTATTGCAGCATTAGGTATTGTGCATCATCTGTGCAGAAATTTCAAAAAGTAGAGTGCAGTATTGACAGTATTCCGCGTGACACTAGCGGCAACTGGGTTGTACCCGCAGAAAAATTGGGTTGACCTTGGGCCATAAGAGATGCTGTGTGCCGATCCGGTCACTGCACAGAACCTTCTGATATTTACATTGGGGATCCCGGTCGGTGAGGTAACGTCGTTGTACTACTGGAGAAACCGGTCGAGGATTCGGTAAACCGGAGGAACCGAAGTCGCGCGTCGGGACACTGGCGACTCCTTTGTGAGGCGCACAGTGGGGCCAATCGCAATAGTGTTGATAGAAATTGTTTCCATGAAAACTATTTAAGTTAAACATTTCAAATTTACAGCATTTAATCTTAAATAATCCTCTTAAATAATAGCAAAATTTGAATTTTGAGTAATTATTTTCACTTTTTAAGAACACCCTAAACATTTTATTTTGGAACATTGTAAAACTATATAACTTAATATATTATCACCGTACAATTTGCACCTATTTATATATAATAATGAATAGTTTTTATTGCACATCCCCAATTGCACCCCAAAACAAAATAATTTAAATTACAACCAAACATTTTCAATTTTAATTCAATTATATATTTTATAAATTCATTGTACATTCTAAATTCAAAAATATCCTCCAAATCAACCCTTATTTAGAGTGAATATAACAAATCTGTGCACTATTGTAAGTTTGTTTCTGAGTAACTTTTTTCCCTATCTAATTAATGTCTAGAAATACAAATTATTGAATATTTTAAATAAAGTCCCACCTCCTCTCTCTTACCGCACTTGATTTTTAACTTAAAATATACTCAAATCTTTAAAAGTTAAATTTCTAGAGTCTACGCGATTCCGATGCGCGTAGAGCTGGACTCCACCTGTTATAAAAAGTACGTTCTTTATGTTTTTTGTTTTTCCACAATCCTACATGTATTTTATTTTATGCAATAAAAAACAAATGTGGAAATAAAAATGATAATTTATTTAATATCTATTTTATACGTACAGTAGTAGTCAACATAAAAACAATAATGCTTACGGTTCGTTCAAACATTTAATAAATGATACTTTTCCAGAACTACACTTTTTTGCACGCAATTCTATGAGAAAACATTATTCATAAACATTAGTATATATAGTTTGTGCCCAAATTAAATTTGAGGCAAACCATGCTTATTCGAATATCTCATTAAACATGGGTGACGACGAATGTTTCTTTACCGCCACAAACTATTCAAATTCAAATATCCAAAAATAATGCCACAACTTAACGTGTGGCACCACGGCCACTTCAACGTTACAAGTTTTTTTGTTTAATGTAATTTTTATTCATCTATGCTAATTAGTAGAAAATTTGTTGTCTGTTTGGTATTTGTTATAAAGCTTTTTATAATTTTCCATGCTGTTTTTGCTCTGCTTCCACCGAACTGCCTCTCTATTTGTAGCGCGTAGATAACGACCTCGCAGTTATTTCGTTTTTACATTATTTTGGACTGTATCTGCCTCAAAATTAAAGGTGTTAACGTACCGTGCTAATGAGTAAATGGTTCTGAGAAGGTAAGTTGCAAACGGTGGCCTCCACATACCAGGCCAACCGTAGTTATATATTGTCTTCTCGTGAGTAAAACAGCACTGCCCACGGATGTCCTTCAGTTTCAGGTCAACGGAATTGTCAAGCAACTGTGTCCGTGACGTGGACAAATTATTTGGATAAAATTATCTCTGTCTAGTTTCTCAAAAAAACCTGCCCAAACGGCGTCAATTCGAGGCTGGTTCTGCAAAGGTACCGGTAAAAACCAGTGCCAACCTAGAGCTGGCTGCGCCTAGTTCTGATAAAGCCGACAGCCGCGACGTTTTGTACCGTGGTGGAATAAAGATTTCGACGATGCCATCGCTAAACGAAAACACTTATATAACGTGTTCAAGCGGTATCCATCGACCGCTATCCTTGTCGAGTATAAGAAATGCAGGGTCCTGGCAAGGCGCTGTATCGTGCAGACCAAACGTGCACATTGGAAGGAGTATGTTTTGACGCTCTCGTCTTCGTCGTCTTCTTCGAAAATGTGACATAAAATCCGCGCGGTTTCGGGTTGCAAATTTTGTGTTGTCCCACCTTATGGACAATGGCAACACGCTATTAGCAACGCGCTAATTACGCACAGGATTCCTTGGCTAACAATGATCACGCTAAGTCGGACAACTTCGACTTTGGGAACGATGCGTGTGACTGTAACAACCTCTTCTCCTTAAAACAAACTAGATTGTGTTCTCTCCCCTGTTAAGAAATTTTTGGCGGGTCTTGATTCTATTTTTTATGTCTTTCTTAAGCACCCTCCGTTGAGAGACAAACTATGTCTCCTCAACCTTTTTAATATGTGTGGTTGTCATCCACCTACTTTGATGAATAACGTAAGGGCCCCTTTAACCCTGCCAGTTATCGGCCAATCTTTCTCACTTCCCGCATTAGCAAAGTCTGGGAGAAGATGATAGCTCGGCGACTTACCTGGATTCTCCAGTCGCGCAACCTTCTTAGTCTGCTCCAAACTGGTTTTCGTAAGCACCGGTGTACTGAAGACGCTATTTTATACTTTGAACGCACGGTTCAGAACGCATTTCTGAACCGAAGTCATCTCACCGCGGTCTTTCTCGACATCGAGAAAGCATACGATATGATCTAGCGATATGGCGTCTTACAACATTTGCATGTCTGGGGTTTCCGCGGAAGAATGCTTTTCCTTATCCGCTATTTTCCTTGCAACCAATTCTTTTCTGCCCGATTGAATGCCAATCAGTCAACCGACCATTCCTTATAAAACGGTGTTTTTCAGGAATCAATCCCGAATGTGATTTTATTCGTTATTGCCGTTAACTGTCTGACTGAAATTTTGAGTGAGAAAAACGGCAAAATTCTCTACGTGGATGATGTCACAGTCTTCCACGATGGAGATCCTCAAATTTTGCAAGCTCAGCTAGACCTCATCCATCAGAAGGCTTCTAGTCGCGGTTTCCATTTATTCTCTGAAAAATCCACATGCGTTCACTTTTGTTGACTACGTTTTTTGCATCCCCTTTTAGCATACTGTCCAGGTATACCCCTTTATCCGACAAGGAAGTGCCGTGCTACGGTAACCTCTTTTGCTATTAGCAAGTGGCCATGTGCAGTTTGCGCATTGGTCACGCCCGAGCGACGCACTCGTTTTTGCTGACACGAACCAAAAGACCCTTTCGTACCCAGTGCAACGTGCCGCTAACAGTGCCGCATCTGTTCTAGTGTCCTGGCATTAGGGACATAAGCGGGTTAGCGAATGACCAAATGCCCCAAGTTGGCGATGCGGGTAGGGCGGCCCCTCTATGATCGTGCTAAAATCTATGCTTTTATGACGATTATCACCGTATGTACAGTAAATAAATACATATATAAACCAATCATAATTTTAAATAATGTTAATTTTTATTTTATATTTATCTATATATTTGTAACTATTTCTTTATTGTCAAAAAAAATCAAGCGGGGATTGAAAACGACCTGCAGAGTTATGAGCTGGCGTACCAAACCACTGCGCTGCAAGATAACTGCAGGGTTGAAATTCAAACGGTTTTTCCAGGAAAATTATAGTTTTATTTGACTCAATTTGATCAAAAAAAGAACACAACCTAACTTGTTTAGTCTCCAGTACCAAAAAAATTCATTCATATCTTATTTGCCCATCCCTGGTGTTCTCCTTGTAAGCAACGAACAGAGTTGCTTGGCAATGTTAACCAGGGCGAGAGAATTTTGGCTCGCGATGACCGACAAGTAGAACATACGCGCGCGAATATCCTAAGGTACCACCTTACGCTTTGCGTCTGCGTAACTTAACTTCCCGCGCACACGCACCTGGAATTGCCTACTCAGGTTTGAAAACTGGACAGTCGCCCAATCTAGCAGAGTGTATACCTTTACAATTTACGCATGCAATGGGATTGTTACACTGGCTACTTTGGTAAAGTGTTCTGTCGCAAACGCACAGTTACTCAGACACACACTGTGACGTGGATGTCACGCGAGAGCACTGAATCCGCCTGTGCGTGTGCCGTGCCGACTAGCTCAAGCCAAAGGTACGGTGACGTGAGAACCAACCGGGTGAATTAGACACAACAACAAAATAGGCGCTAGTCTGAGGTAGGGGGGTGACGGGTCCATACGATTCCCACGAGTAGGGCAAAAATAAAAGTCACCTGTGGGCACGATTTGCCTGGTACGTGAAGGCGACCGTTTGCGACTCACTTTTGCAGAGCCATTCATCTACGGTACATTAACACCTTGTTAATGTAAAAACGTGTTGCTGACGAAAACGGCACATTCACGCACACATGCACACACGCAACGGGCAAATTGCGATACGAGATAACCGCGAGACACTGCGTGGTCGCTATCTACGCGCTACGTACATTCGCTGCGATCTGTTATACCAAGTATAGAGGAAAGTGAAAGAAGAGGCTACGCAATAAAAACCTAAGCCTACTTACATTAGACGACAAATTACATTAGACAAAAAATAACATTACCATAATATAACACAAATGTATGGTCATTTCTGTACTTATTTACATCTGCATCAAATGCAAATTGAAAAATTCTAATTTAGTAAATAATAGTTTACTTTTTTTTATTTGAGCATATTGCCTTTATTTTTAATGGCGTAATAAAAAGTGCTTGAATGTATATCTCAGATAAGAATTCGACAAAAAAACAAATCTCAAAAAGCGGGTAACTTTGAGAAAGGAGGGTATCTGTCGGGGATCTGGGTATTTTGTGGAATCTTGCTTAACTGTACATGACCGCCTCAAATTTATCATTCTCATTTGTATCAAAAATCCATATCTTAGAAGTTCGACAATGAGCCGGACCGCTTTTTGGTACTTTTGTATTAAGGTATGGATATATTTTTTAAAAATTATTTATATGTTAATATAAATGTTTGCAAATGATTCCGATTTGGTACATATCAATCAATTAGTGCATTTCCATTTGCTAAATTCTAGTGAAAACCAATGATCTAATAGTTGTACTAGTAAAGTACGTATTCGACAACGTCATGTATCAAAGGGTCGTCGATCTATGCCATGTCGGGAAGTTTAATATGTCTGATAGAAGTTTTTTTATTTATTTATTTTTTCTTTGAAGTAACTCTCAATGAAAAATTTTACAAAAAATGTCTAATGCGTCAATAGGTTTCCATATAAAACAATTGATTAATTTCTAATTGACTTTGTAGTCTTTAAATTACATAATTGCATAATTACTGTAGCAATAGCATTTAATTTCAATCATGCTACTTTCATGTTCTATCAATTATAACCAGTTTAAATGTACATAAATGTTTCTGCCATAAGCAAAAGTGTTATAAACCATGCAAAAGTGCGCAAATGTCGCAATAATTTTTAAAAGTAATCATTATTGTTTGGTGTTTATATATAGCGTCAGCAATACAAACTGAACAGAGTGCACGAGTTTATCATAAAATCAAGTGTGAGCGAGTAAATAGTGAGAGATTTGTCTTGTTAATCATTACTGATATATTCAGAGC
>JAODGE020031104.1:0-12796 GCA_027574965.2 Ecitophya simulans | reverse complement strand
ATTAGTTCATGTGCACTTCGTGACTTTCGACGCAAGCTCTGCGATTGGCCGTTTAGTAAACTAAAATCGTGTGATTTACGCTCTCAACTAACTGACGGATTTGGTACTTTAGCACTGGCGGAATACTCTGGAATGTTGCAATATTCGCCAGTCCAAGCCGATATCTAATGTCAAACGAAGAGTAGTAAGTTGCCATGGCAACAGGGAAAGACTGATGCTACAAGATTGCCAATCTTTCGTTGTGTGGCAATGCTGCCAACACCATCAACTTTTGCGAATCCTCACTCACCAATCGCACAAGTCACGTTTACTTTCACATGTATGATACACAACGGTTCCATGTGGTACATGATGTCATTAGTAACTTTGAAAATTTATGTGAAAAGGCTGCATGCAAAGATGGATTGGGATGTTTAAAAAATAACCTTGATTGGCATACCATTTGTCAGCAGCTTCAGTTTTCTCCAAGAAATACTCTCCATTGAATTTTAATCTTTACAGTTAGTTGGAATATAATTAATGTGTTTAATAAATTAAAATATTCTCACATTCAAAAGGTTAAATTTGCTAAACATTCGCAATGTAATCCGAAGTTACATATATTTGTTTATTTACCATAAGAAATTAAATTTGATTACAAATTAAGGAAACAGCGATCACTGAAATTGGAACAAAACGTAATAATTGTGTTTTAATGTTTACAACATTCTAAATTAAATTTATTATAACTATTAAAACCCTAATTTGGTTTAATTGTATCTAATAAGTGCTTGTGTTTCGAGATGTTAAACTGGCTTGTACTTTCCACCACCAGATGATAAAGCGAACGGAAATTACACGAATTACTTATTCGACGTTATAATTATGGTTTTCCAGTTTTACGATCTTCATTGTTATGACTTAATGACTTAATTCGCATACAAAACACGAAATTCGCCTTAATTGTTACTTGAACGTGTCGGCGCACCGCGTGAGATCGGAGTCGACTTGAGACAAAGCGGAACGTAAATTGCAATAATCGGTGATTTAGGATTTCGAGATCGAGCTAACAAGCGCAACAAGACTAGTAATATTCGCTCGCGCGACGCAACGAGGGTTTTCAACGATCGCTCACATGACGAAATTTATAATGCTAGCGCTAATTTCGCCGTTTCGCATTATTGCCGGTTGCCCAAGACGCGCGGCGCCGTACGAAAACGCCAGTTCTAAATAAACATAAGGAAATTACAGTAATTTTACATTAGCGGGTATGATTATCACTCGTTGCGCACACATGCGCGCGCCGCGCTGGGCCTTTTTCAACGCGAGCGACGTGCGCCGTGCGCTTGCCTTACGTTATAATTTAATGTGCGCACGATTTCCAATTATTTAACGAAAATCCGACACGTTATCGGCGCGTCGGATCGTTCGCGTTATGAGCGAACACACGCGGGTCGCGGCCGCGGCGCGGATTTTCAATTTTAAGGTTCGGTCGATGCATGCGAGACGCGAGATAATGGCGCGCCACGAGTTACGTGTTTATAAAACGTGCATGGTTAGCGGAATTCGAGGAGGATTCTAGGACGAGACGAGTAAATCAACCGACGCGGCGGCGCAACGGCGACGCCGCGTGTTTTTGTGGCTTGCCGCCGGTTGCGATTCGTATATTTCCAACGGACGTGATGCCCGGAATGGCAATAAGTTACTAGCTACCAAGTAATTAACCTGGGCACCGAAGTAGCAAAGAGATTTGTACGTTTTCTTGCTTTCTTCGAGGATTTATTGCGTTTTTTTTTTTCTCCCGGCACGAATACAATTATCTAAATCGACGTTTTAACGCTTGAAAAAATTTCACGTGCTGGTTTGGACTGAAATTGGCTCTGAAAATTCTAAAGCCATTGTATTTGGTTGTATCTCGCGTCAATAGAATAGATTCATTTATTATTTTTACACATTTTGGGGTAGTCAATAAAAGCTGTGTGAGACTTCAGACTATTATATTTTAATAGAGTCCAAATCACTGATTGCCCGAGCAGCTTATTTATTAATAGTTTAAAATTTGACTGTAAAATTTTCACATTAAATGGCAGATTTGATTTAAGGATTTTTGGGGTATTCTACCAGTGCTAAACTATCTAATCTGACAGTTAGCTGACAGTTTAAATCACTAGATTTTTCGGATTGTTCTTGTTTCCAAGTCGAGCACATTTTAATTGACAAATACTTCAATTGTTACAATTTATAATCCGAATAATTGTATTAAAATTACGATTTCGCAAATGACGTCAAAGTAACTGAACCCGCAAGTTGCAAGTCACCTCGGTTGGAGTATTTTTAGAGAATATATAATACGCTGTATTATATACCTTTTGGTATTGTCCAACTTTGTCGTAGCTACAGATAAGGAAGAAGCACAACAAGCAAACAAACAAGGTGAGTGTATTTATTTTTAAAGGCTCTTAAAGGCATTGAAGCCTACCGTAATTCCTTTCAATCATTTGGAATCGTGGGATGTGTTTAATTTTAAAAATAGAACACCCACAATCAACTTTGGTTTGTAGCTGTGCTTTCATTGTTTTTATAACTATCGACAACAAAAACGATTAGTACATGCGCACTTCATGCATGTGACTAGCGACGCAAACGCTGCATGTGGCCGTTTAGTAAAATAAAATCTGGTGATTTACGCTCTTAGAGAACAGACGAATTGGTTGGTTTAGCGCTAACGGAATACTCTAGAACATAGACATATCTTCTGAAAATTCTAAATTCATTTTATTTTTTGATTGTTAGGTCGAAACTTTGCTAATACTATATATTTTTTATATGTCTGTTATGTTCTATCTGTAAAATTTTCAGGTCCTTTCCCTATCTCCTTTAGAGTTAAGCTATAAATAAAACTATATATTAAGCTAGATCATGCTGTGCTGGGTAACGTTACTTACAGTTGTTTACAGACTTTTTGATTCATCAAATTATTTATAAATTTAATGCAAATCTCCAAACATGTTTGTGTGTATGTTGTAAAAATGGAATAACTTTCTCGCTTTCACAACAAAATGATCAAAATTGACCAATAATTGGTTAGTAAGCAGACAAACGCGCGTTCGAAACCAAACAGAGGGCGGCTGGCCGACCGTAAATCATGCGTACAACAATAGCCATAAATATAATATGTTAATTTTTGGCGCGGCCGATAATTAAGCAAGCGGCTCGCATCTCTTCATCTCGCGCCCGCAACTTCTTGTTTCTACCGGCGCGGCGCAAATCGCGAACGGCGCACGAGGCGAAAAATCGCCGCCGCGAATGTAATTTATGTAAATAAAACGAGCGCGCGGAAAAACGGCGCGGAAATTCGCTTTCTCGTCGATCACGAACGGCGCGCCAACATTAGGCGCGCAATTGCGCAAATTTCGTTTATTGCCCCGAGTCGTGCGTTTATATTTCTCCGACTGTCGGTTTTATTGCGCCGGTGGTGCTCGCGGTGATTTTCTCTTCGCCGCGCGGCGCTGGCGCGATGTTACAACTTTATAATGTCGCGTAAAAATCGCCACACGCGCGAATTACTGACGCGCGGATAGATAAAACTTTTATTGCTTATCAATTCGTATGTGCGTTATGCAACGCGACGTGCGTTGCCTAACGAATTTGTTCGGCAGTTTATTATTGCGCGCGCGTCTGTCCGCGCAGGCGATTATTGTCGTCTATTAATTAAAACACGAAACCTGCGCATGTACGTTTTAAGTACCTTCAATTACACGATCGTTTTATCACTACCACGACGTGGTATATTGTATATATATATATTCATATATAAATTATTAATATGCGTTTTAGGTGTGAATATAATTTATCGCTGTTGATTTATCTTCAGAATTTATAATATATATATATATTTCTGAAAATACGTGATTATCGACCTCTTTTTGATGTTACCATATGATACATGACTTTGATGAATATTCATGTTTTCTAAATATTACCATGTTTTTAATAACGTCGTTTTTGAATTTTTTAAGAGAAAAATTTTAGCCAGTTTTAAATTTCCGAAACAATTTATTTAAACAAATTTTATTTTGTGCAATTTATGACTTTTTATTGATACGCTGTGCATTATATAACAATAATAAAAATATATTGCTATATTCAATTCTCGTTTTGCTGTGAACTGTGTAATTTTATAAAAAAACTTACAATTATCAAAACTGAAATTTTTGGCTTTTGGCTCAACGCTCTAAAAATAAAACACTATTTTTATGCCCTTCTTTAAATGNAGCATTGAAGATCTACCTACTTTAATATAAATGCAAATTGTATCAAACGTTACTGTAATCACATTAGCACTGATTATAGCCATTAACATCGTATAATCAACAATGTAATTAAAATAAATTAAACTCCCACTCTGTTCTATAGCCTTTGCAAGGATGCATGCTCGTAAAATAGTCCGACCGAAATCAATTAAACTTCTCGCGCAGGGCGTTAAAGTTATGATAAAAGATCATGTTAGTAATGCATAAATTAACGATCGCAAATGGACAAAATCGCCGCGCATCGACCGTCGACCGTCAAGGCGGCGTTTAAATTGATATACGCGAGATAGTCGGAAGTCTTTCTGCGCGCCGAAACTACGAGCGTCGAATCGTGCGCAAGAATTTGTAGTGAGTTTAATTTACGACGCTGTAAATATTTTAGTCCTATTAACATGCACAGATTAGTTATAAATTCAGATTAATTTCGAAATGCGTTCGTCGCACCACAACATGGATTCAATCAAGACTGCATCAGTATCATACCGAGGGGAATCCAACGAGGATATGGTTGAAAGGCAAGATGATCGGCGTGGAATTTACGCGCGAAATATCAAGGACACTTTGTATACGGAAAAGGATCACCACGAACGAGCGGGGAAGCGCATCCCAGGCGGTGTCGTAAAACGTATTAATGGTTTTATGTACGAGGATGTGTTGTAATGTTTTTGTTAGGTCAAACATGAATGTATTATAAAACTATGCGAAAAGTTTCGTGTTTCGTAATAGATAACAATTTTCTTAGGAAAGTAATATGTAACGAGCGCTTTATCGTCTGCAATTTTTGTCATTCTAAATAGATATGACAAATGTGAAGAAAAAAAAGTTTTGTATTGTATTGTGTTTGCTTTTTCAACAAATTAATTTTTTTTCGTAAAATATAAACAATTGAATCAATTATGTACGCTTCGTTATTGTTAACCAACTGCTGATTAGTTTTTGATACTATTGCCAAAAATTGGCTTGCTTAGATTTGAAGAAGAAGAGTAGTTCATTTTAGAGGTCCACGTATTTGTCAAAGGTTACAAATGTTAACAAATAAAAACGATAAAGTTGTGAAGAAGAAATTAGGATTTTGTATCATACCATGTACATTTCTTCAAATTTTATGCAAATTGTGGTAGATAAGTGTTTTGTTTAAACGTTCATTACTTATTACTCAATCTATTACAACTAGAAATTATGGAAATTGTAATGAATTTAAGTAGATAATCACAATTGTCTATTGTATTCTGTATAGAAATTAATTTAAATTATTCTACCTCTCTCCTTCTTTCATTACTAAACTTTGAAGTGTTTATATTGTAGCAGCCGTCCAAATGATTTTATAATAGATGGCATTACTAAAAAAATATTTTTTGGAAAGGTTATTCTTACTCCTATCGTTTTGCTCGTGTAAACGATTAAAAATTTTTTTGTTGTCCAATCATATTCCGCTTTTGTGTTCTGTCGCCTGCTTCGTGCTATAAATGAGCAAAATTCACATCAACAATTTGTGGTTTTCCTTACATCTGTTGCGTACAAATAGAGGTGCTTTCTAGAAAATAGTTGCTTAAGCTGTAGTTCAGAACGTTAGCGCAGGCGCAACCCTCACCCCTGCGCGGGTAACTAGAATTAAGATAGTTTGTCAAGAGGGGGACGCGCTTGAGGGTATTTAAGCGCGATCCCAACCAGCATCATCACCCTCGTACTTCGTCCTTGCACATCACTCGCTGTGGCAGTTTGCATAACATTTTTGTCATTTAAAACCGCAAACGCGTAATATGCACGCAGTTCTTCAAGTATGAAGTGAGCAAGTGACTGTGTAATAGACACCACTAGCTTTTTTTGCTTCTTAATCACAGCGAACTTATGCACTTCACTACTTTGTTGTGTGCAGTTCTCCAGTTACTGCAACATTGAAGCGCGCGCTTCTAAATGATAATAAATCGATAGAAACATGGGACTTCCTAATTATTATGTAAACCACGCGATAAACAGCGCCATGCCTTCGATCAAGCCGTCATGATTTATGAAACATTAAAACCATCTTCATTTTCCTATCGTTCGCGCGGAAAATTAATTACACCGTTTACATATTAATCGCGCAAAATGTCGTACCAGTCAAACTTATCGTACGAGCGACGTCGTCGCGCATAAATAACGACTTTTTGCGGCGCGTTGCCGGCGGGCCGCTGGATCGTGGGGCACGACGTCGCTCCGTCGGCGTTGTCTTCGTCGCCCGTGACGGACTTCCATGCTCGATCGATTATTATAAATCGCAATTATCCTCTCGACAAATTAATTAACATGCGCGCCGATCGCGCCGCGCCGGCCGATGCAGTGATAAATATTCAAATGGCGCTCCATAAGGTCGTTCATTAGGCCGCCGATCAAGGCCGCGCACGACGCGGCGCGCGAACGTAATCTAGATTATGATTTAAATCCGCATTTTTTGCGTTTTTTTCGAAAAACGTGCGCACGATTTCCTGCACGCCGGCGCTCGCGCGCCATTCCACGAAATTCCGAACGCGACGCGCAAAACATAACCTCAATTGTGCGAATATTCGCGTCGCAACGATTTGCGCCGATCGCCGATCGACTTCCAAGGCCGCCTCTTCCTCTGCTCCATCAAGACGAAATCGCCAACGAATTAATCATGATTTAACATCTGCGTTGACTTCGGAATAGCGAACCGGCAAAAAAGTGTTGGCACAAATCCGAGCAGCATTGGGTAGGAATGTCGGACGGCGGCGGCGGCGTTAATTCCGATGAAAAAAAAAGTAATTTATTAATGACCCGCCGCGGTTGCGAAACGCGCAGCGCGAGGTTCTCGGCGTCACGCTCTCGTCTCGCTCGTCCGTTTCGCGATATTATTAATAATCGTAATAATCGCCGAGAATTGTTCGCGGTCGCGTCATTGCGCAATTGTGCGTCTCGCCGGCGCTCGCCGCGATCAATACCATCAATATGCGACGCACAAACAAGCGGAATGTGCGCGCTGGCTAATTAATTACGTTCGCGTTCGGCTCCGGACGCCGTTCGCCTATATCTTCATTGCAATTGCAAATAAACCCGCCGCTCGTGGGAGGCGAGAAAAAGTGCGATTCGTGCGACGCCGGCTGAGGCGAACAAACGCGCCGTCGATAATTTCCGTCGTAACTCGTTTAATTAGATAAGTGCCGTTAATTTGATAAGCGATCGAGTGCGAGCGATCTACGAACGTAACGCGTTTTCCCCGACATCTTTGGGCAAGGTCCGCCCGCTCGAAGAGAGACGTCGAAGACCGAGCAATCGTGGAATCGACGCGGATTAATTGCGCGCTGGCGCGCAGCATAATTACATATATTCGTATTTTATTGCCTTAGATCAAAGTGCATGCGGTGTGCAGCCCGCAGGTCTTCGGGTCCAGGCCCGCGCGAAGACGAAGGTCGCGTCGGACTCACGTTCGCGTTCGAAGCGCAAAAATTCCAAGAGGCGTTTAGATTTTTTTGCACGTTTCGCCGCTCGAGATGCGACGCGAACGTTATTCGAGGATGCGCGGAATGTGCAAGTCCATCTTGATGCCGTGGAGAAACTAATGACCGGTAGCACGGCGCCGTTAGGCGCGCCAAGCCACGAAAAAATTAAAGTCGAGCGCAATCGTCGCCAAATTCCACACCGACACGACCGCACGAAAATAAATCGTTCATCGATTTGTCTCCCGCGAGCGACGCGCGGCGACGTTTTGCTAGTTCCCAAGCAAGTCCTTGATCTGCCTGCGAGCGCTCGCGTGCAAACACCTTCCACGTCCTCCTCCTCATCCTCTGTTTCCTTTTTTTTCCTGATCTTTCCTTTGGCGTTTCGTAATGGCGCGACGCGGCGTTGATTTCCAGATAGGAAAATCGTGATTCCAATTCATCGGCCGGCGGGCGTTGCGACGTGCGCGCGTTCGCGGCCGGCGAAAAAATTGACGCGGACGGCACGAGGAAAGCGCGCGAACCGTTCGGCGGTTGACAATGCCGACCCCATGCCGAGAAATTCATCGATTAATCAAACTAATTGATTATTTTGTTTTAATTTTGATTAATAGTTCAATTAATTTTGATATGAAATTAATTTGCAATCAATGCATTTCTATTCGTTTGCAATTGGAATGGAAATTACTACTTTTACGATTATAATTAATCGATTAATTTAGAATTATTGCCATGTTTAATGCGGAAATAACTTGGGCGCAGTGGTATCAAAGACAAAAACATAATAAGAGATTATGTTGTTCAAAATAGCGAACGAATATTTTGACAATTTGCGTTAATCGATTAGTTGCTTAATCGATTAATTCATAATTTTTGTCGTATGAAGACGTCTCCCTCACTTCGTTGCGTCACGGTACGCGCATGCGCGCGCGCTCGCCATCTAACCGAGCGCCGTATCAACTTGCCGCCGGTGCGAATCGTTGGCGAGTCGTTGTAAAATACGCGAACGTGAATGTCGCGCAGATGAATTAATGCTGCAGGTTAACACGTTCGTTGAGATTATTTATTTGCATGTTTACATAGATTAATAACTTTTAACGCTCAAACGTGCGCGTGGGGTGATTGTTGAGCAAACCGAATATCTTAGCTATTATTATTATTATTTGCAGTTTTTATTCTGGTTTATTGCGAGATGACCTCTGGGCTTGTTGACTTTCATCGCGGTTCGACGCACCGTACTTATAACGAAAGAGAAATACTAAATGAACCGTGCAATATTATATAAAATGATATCTAACTAGGTGGAACATACATAATTAGCTAATATCATATTATAAATATTGCTCGGACGTTTTTTTAAAATTCATATTAATCACGTATTTTTACTACGGTTCACTATATACCTTTTTAAGGTTAAAGTAGAATGAATTAATTTTAAATTGAGATTTATCAAGTTCAAATTTGCACTAGAAACATTACAATGTGAATAATCAATTTCAAGTTTCAATTAAACAACTTCCAAATAAAATTAACAATGTAAAATTGAGACCAAACAAAATCACAACAAGAAAATAAAATCTTTAAAAATTGACTCCAAAAAGTTTTAGAACTAAATATTGTTCATGTTAAAAAGTGCAGAAATGAATTTTTGTAAAACAGCCACAAATGTTGTGCCATTTTCAAAATAAATTTCTCTCATATTTTAGCGTATTATATTTTCTAATGCTTTTGTAAAATTCGCCAATGCTCTTCTCCAATTTTGACTTGATTTTTGACTCAACGGTAAGTGTTGGTTTTCGGTATTATTGAATTTTAGGCTAGTGCTCTTCAGTCTTCTTTATTCGCACTCGCACTTTAAAATGTTGAGCTTTCGCTTTCCTAAGAATGGGGATATTGTTCGCCTCAAAAAAAGGGCACTCTATCAACTGATCAGCACACTGTTAAGTGACTAATTGATTACGTTTTCGAGTATCCCGTGTTGGCGTCTTCACTTCACAATTGATTCGGTAAGATAAACCTTTCGGTTTGCTTAATTAAATGTTGTGCACATAAATTTCTCAGAATTTATTGATTGTGCTGGAATTGCCTCAATTTAAATTTGATAAATGTCAATTCAAACTTGATTTGTTTTAATTGTTTTTTAATGTAGTTCGACGCACTGTACTATAAAAAAAAACTAATAATACAAACATTGCCACATAATATATAGTAGGCGTACGTTAGAATATAAATATTATAGTATAATATAAAAATAATAAAAAATACGATTTAATTTATTTTTTAACAAAGTATTTCTATATATATATATTTATTTCGTATAGTTTTAGGATGACCACTGTCGACTCGCAGTCTGCGCATCGTACTTTACAGCGCAAGCGCTTCAACAGCACAAAATAGGGTTATCGGAAATATATCGATATATTTTGGAAATATCGTTATCGATATAACGCGCTCGCATTTAAATACAATCTGAAATTGTCAATAATAGATTCTTTGCGTTCCAGTATGATATTTACAACTCAGTTCCGTAAATATATAATAGTAGAATTTGGTAAAAAACTGTCGACTTATATACCTTTTCAATAGTCAACATTTAATATCGTTATATCAATATATCGAAAAAAAATTGCCCAAAAATATGGTTAAAACAAAAATAAAATATTCATGTATCGATATATTATAGACATCCCTAGCGCAAACACTGTTTTGTCCGTCACGTCTCATTCCTCGTGCCGATAAGACGCGCATCGCTCAGCGCAAACACGAAAACAGGTTGCCTTGTGTGTAACCGTGCAACCGTAGTAAGTGAAGTGTGAAGTGGACATTCCAGAAGAAACAATCAGCGTCGTCGTCGTTTCAGTCAAGGTAGGTATGTTTTGATAACCTATAAAAACATATCAAAACGACGCGAAACGCCGAATGTGCAGCGTCCAGCGCATCTCACGCTCCGTCGTGAAATATAAATTGCTGGCCGGACGCCACGCCGTGCGGATCGTCGAGCTACGACTGCAACCGTCCTTTCATTGCGACGAAATAATGCATCGCGGCTGAAGACGAGCGCCGACCGACTATAACAACACTGGCGGGCGTCGAAACGACCAGACGCGCGGAACGATGCGGCGCGTTATCGTCGCGATTCGCTGCTGATGTCTGTTATTAGCCGATTAAAGTTTCTGTTAACTTCGCACATTAATGCGCCGCCACAATAACGCGTTTGCTACGTATTAATTAGAACCCAAATGCCGGCACCGTTGCATCACGGATCATCGTCGTCGGTGACTGACAACGCGGCGCTAGTTCTAAATGTTAGGCAAATATCGTGCAGAAACAAACTCATTATGCAGGCATTTCACTGCAACGAGCTATTCTTTCGGGCAATACGTGCGATAATGAGTAATTTTCACGGTAATTATTCCAACTAGGAGTCTGGCAGCGTGAGATTAGCATTTTGGCAACTTTCCACGTTGATAGATGACGGTAGTTGGTCGACAAGTTGTAAAATTATTAGATAAATGACGGCTGTTGATCGAGAAGTTGTAAAATTGTTAGATAGATGACGTTAATAAGTGTGACCACGATGTGTCCATTGAGTTGAGCAACATTTCGGTTTTGGCATCATTTAATGGCGAAAGATAGCGTTAGGTACATAAAAAACCGTTTGGTAGATGGGTAAAAATAAGTAATTTGCATAGTAATTATTGTGTTTATGTATTGAGAGGCCAGTCACAAAAATATCTTCGTTTAAACGTCTTTTGATGTTGATAGATGGCGTTCGTCGAACGAAAAGTTTCTTTCACCATTAATAATTAATTATTTTTTATAGAGTTCATATATACCTATAGATTTGATAGAGCAAACAACCAATTTTAATAACTTTTAACGTTTATAGACAGTGATAGTTGAAGGAAAGTACGGTAGATGGCTTTACTAAACGCCATGTGATAATGTTAAATTTGCACAACATTAATTATATATCATTGCATCTATACATCATCAAATCTGACAGAGTAAAATTTGCGTGTTGAAACTTTCGACGTTGATAGAGGACATTAGGTGAACGAACAGTTTAGCAATACTACGTAAGATGGCGCCAAGTTGCATATATGTTTGGTAATCTTTGTCGCATGATAATTAACTGATTAAATGTTCCTGCGATGTATCGCTCCAATAAATCATCGCAATTAACTAATCTGCGACCTACAAAGATCGCAAACGAAATCCCAAATAAAAAATGAATTTTAGCGTCCCGCTGGGTGATGAATACCGATATTTTAATGCCGTTGAAAAAAATTAAACGTTTCCATCGGTTTACTCCGATGCGCGCAGAACGCAATGAAATATTGCGCGCGCGCGGCAGCGCAAGAAAGGAAAACAAATTTATTCCGCCGAACGCAAGTAAACATCTTCGTTTGGCGACGGCGATGCAGGTGAATGTTCGTCCTGTCGCCGCGACGCTGTTGGGAGTAATAGGATTAAAGCTAGGACGCGCCGCGCTTCAAATTCAAGGTTCGCACCATCGCGTTTGAAATGTGGACGAAATAGAAAAAAAACAAAAACAAACTCGAACGCTTTGGCGTTGCGCAATCGACGACGACACGCGCGTCATCGTACAATGTCGATGCGGCGTCGATGTTATGCTACGTTTCGGCATTGTCCTTGGCACGATTCATAAATTAACTCGGCTATTGATTTTGCTGATTGTCCCGTTAGAGCGTGCCCGCCGGCGACGTGCAAAAGGTTCCAATTCATCGGACGGATCAATCGGCCGATCAGATTTGCGCTAATTAACGATGCAACGCAATAAAATTATGAAATATTATGGTCGCGGTATTGTGAGCGTTCATTATTTTCGTGAGGTCATCGTTAGGGGAACTGCGACACATAAAAACGTAAGTGAACAAATTGACAGCGTAGTGGGCAGTAGTCACGGAACGTTTCCCCTATTTGTTAGTGGGCGTTTTGCAGTCGGTCATAATTCTGTTATGACGCCACTCCTAAAGATTGCAACGACTCGAGATGAAAAACATTTAAAAATTTGATTAATTTAGACCAATTAACTTTTCTGGTTCT
>JAODGE020031095.1:0-60302 GCA_027574965.2 Ecitophya simulans | reverse complement strand
GGGGGGGGGGGGGGGGGGGGGGGCCGCCGGCGTCAGTAGTGTAAGCGACCTTCTTCCTTGCGAGCTGCAAATCCCGCTCACTGTACCAGAATATATATATAACTGGCGGTACTGCAGCGAATCAGCAAGCGGGTGGAGGTGTTTCTCTCACTCTCCTGAAATGTTAAACTATGTTCAATACTCTTCTTTTAATGCTGAGAAAAACAGAGGCATTGTGAGCGGGGGAGAATAAATGAAGTGCCTCTCCTATGTGGAGCACCAGACAGTGCCCCCCCCCCCCCAGGAGTACGTGCCCTCCGCCAGCACACGTGCACGCCAACAGTGGGGGGGATGGAGTAGGTGAATGAGAAGCAGGACAGGGATGCGCACATATATATACAGTGAATTGTGTTGTGTTGCAGCCGTTAGTGAAGGCTGTGCACACACGTTTGAAACGCTGTCGCACATTATTATTATTTTTCTGTGTGTGTGTGTGTGTGTGTGTGTGGCAGCGCGGGCACAGACACATTTAAATACCATTGAAGAGCATGCGATTCAAAAAAAAACCGAACAGTGTGAGATGGAGAAGAAACAAACATAGAAAAACAGTATATATATGCGAAACCTGTAAGAAACGCGATATAAGGTGATTATAGGTAGCGTGCGCTCACACACACACTCGCACAAGATATTTTAACTACAGCCTGTTTGTAGGCTCAAGCCACTATGATAGAAGGAGCGGAGATGTACACGTACTGTGCAACCAGATGCAAAGCGCGCTTTGCGCACAGCACGGAGAGGCAGAGCGCACCACTTGTTAGTATGTGTGCCTGCGTATATGGGAAGACGAGGGGGGAGGGGGAAGAGCCAGGGCAGCCTGCGCGTTTGTCTGTGGATGATTGTGTGTCTTCTTTTACTTTCACTTTCATAATAATTATTATATAGTACGATTCGCCCTCTCGTCCATCTGCGTGCGGCTGCCCTCACCCAGTCTCCGCTCATGCCCTCACCCCTCACCCCTATCCCCCCTCCCTCCCTCTTTCCCGCCCTCTTGTCCTTTTCTCTCTCTGTCTGTGTCTGTATCTGTGTCTCAGCAGCTCTAAAATAAAGAGCTGATGGCCCGCACCGTCACGAGTACGTCGGTAAAGGAGTTATACAGAGGCACCGGTGCCAGGCGAACAATGTCTGGATATTTGCTGACCACCATCACCCCCTCATCCAGGAGCCGGCGCTGCAGAACTGCGGCGTCGTCGGCGCCGTCAGCCTCCATGGAGCATTCGTAGCCCTGTGTGTCGCTGCCACCGCACTGAAGCTTGTTTGGTAAGATGCGCACTGAGAGCTGCGAACCACGTTGTGCCGGGTCCACTGGGGTGATAATCTCCAAGCACCCCGGTGGTACCAGCTCATTGAGTAGGAGCTCCAAATACGCTGTCAAATGCAGCGACTTCTCCCGCAGCGCATCCATGCCGATACTCGACATCAGTTTCAATGAGGGTGCCAGAGCAGCCATGCCTCCAACGGCCGCGTTGCTGATCTGGAACATCTCGGCCCCTGGCGCTGCATCAAAAGTCGGCTGAGTGGACAGCCGCGACGTGCGGTCGGTGCCCCACCAGCCCTTCAGACAGTGCACCTGGCTGCCGTGCATGGTGAGGCGGCTGTGCACGAAGGCACCTCCAATGTTCCCTGGCCCACTGTTCAGGTACTTGTACGTGCACCAGCACGCAAAGTCCACGTCCCAGCTGTGCAACTTCAGCGGGACGTTTCCGACGGCGTGGGCGCAGTCCACGCCGACAAGGATACCCTTGGCGTGTGCCGCTTTTGTAATTGCCTCAATGTCAAAGAACTGGCCCGTGAGAAAGTGAACGGCGGGGATCATCACTATCGCAATCTCATCCCCGCGCTTCTCGATCGCGGAGAGAAAGGCGTCCGTCGAGACCGCCGTCGGCGTGGAGCGCCAGTTGTCCTGCGGGTTAGTGTTCACTACAATAATGTTGTCCGCGGGTACCAGCCCGTGCATTTCCAGCTGGGAGCTCAAGCTTTGCGTGACGCTGGAGAAGCCATGGCTCTGCATTAGAATCTTACACCTGGTGCCGGTGGGCTTGAAGAAGGCACACATCATGAGGTGGATGTTCACGGTGAGGGAGTTCATCAGCACCACCTCGCTCTCGCCCGCGCCGACTAGAGAAGCCATGTCTTTCCTTAGCGCATTCTCTGTCTCGAACCAGGGGTTGGGCTGCATGAACTGCCCCTCAGACCCCTGCTCTCTCCACTTCTTGAGATACTGCTGTATGGCAGACTCCACGCCAACGTGCTGGAGGCCCAGTGAGTTGCCGGAGAGGTAGGTGCAGGGCGTGCCGTCGCGCAGTTTTGGGAAGTGAAAGGAGCTGCGGTGAGCACGCAGTGGGTCCTCCTCATCCAGGTGCTGGGCAAAGGCATCGTCGGACAGGGAGACCCCTGTGGAGCTCACCTTGCTAAGTATCTTCTCAGTAGCCGCGTTGCGCATAGTGGTCGCTATCCAAGTTCGCTACGTGTACTATCGCTACGGCGTGTGATTTCCTCTCCCGCCTGTGTGCGTGTGACGATACGATGCTAAAAATGTGGCTACTTTAATCGTGTCAAAAGACGAAAGGATATTAATGTACGCACACGTAAAGGGACGTAGTGTCTCTCTCTCTCTCTCTCTCTCTCTGTGAACCTATAGACAATTTGATGAGTGTGCTACTGGTTGTGTAGGGCGCAGGGAGATGCAATAACAGATCTTCAAGTCGCAGAGAAGCTAATGCCAAGAGCTGCAAATGCAAGCACGGCCAAGGAAGCAATATATGTATATGTGTGTATAAGTATAGACGACGACAGTATCCAAATATAATGATGACTTAACTGTACAGAGCGAACGACACGAACAGGAGAGAAAAAAACAACAGCGATGATGGGTTCAAGAGGAGGGATGAAGGACGGGGAGAGTCTCAATTGGCTCACACGGAGGTGGGAGGGGGGGGGGCACTGACACTGGGGCAGTCTTATCGTAGTAAAACGTAATTGCTATGGGGATTATTATTATTTTTGTCTTATCTATCCACATGTGTATACCCCTCTAACTCTCGCTGTATCTGTGTGTGTGTGTGTGTGTGTGCCCAATAGTATTACTCAAGTGTGTTTGTCAGTGAAGAGCGTACGTGCGTATGTGTGTGAGGACCGCACTCTGTTGGTTTCACTGGGTTTCTTTTTCCCCCTTTCTTCTCTTGCATCGTTCCTCAGAATCGCGAGAATTGGCGAGAAAGGAGTGAAGGTTAGGTAGAGTACTGTTTGTGAAGAATGGTGTTCAGGGGCCCGAAAAAACTGTGTGCACACAGCGGACGCGTTACCATCAGTGACACCGAGGAGGTCAACGGAGATGGGAGAGTATATCGTGATGGATGTTCCATTACAAAAAAAACATAGAATAGACTACCTCAGCTAAACTAAAGAAACGTATTGGTCACAGTTCGTGCGTACCCTCACAGCATTACTGCTTGTGTGTGTGTGTGTGTGTACGGGGGGGGGGGGGGGGGGTGAAAAAAATAAAAACTGATACATACACTTTGCACCCCCCCCCCAGAGGCTCGCAAGTAAGCTTCACACGGGAGGTGGAAGAGGGGGAGAGATGGTACTATCAGACACCGAAATATACGTGGACGCAAGTATGTATTGCTGATGGACAAAAGGGCACAACACGCAAGCGCACACTGTGTGTGTGTGTGTGTGTGTGTGTGTGTGTTAAAGCAAAAGAAGCAGCAAACTAGTATTCGTACATACAGAGAGAGATAATGGAGGTGGGTGAGATAGAGATAACGAAAGCTCCACTTGTCATTCCACAAAATGGGCCCAGTTCTCGCTCGCTGCCCTCCTCCTTCATTCACTCCAACTCCAACACACAGCCCTGGGTCTGCGCTACCGCGTAGTCGGCATATTTGCAAGGAGTGAAGGAACTTGAAGAGTCTGGGATCATTTCACGGATAGTGGGCCAGAAGTTGCGCTCCAGCGCGCTCACGTACCACTGCACGGTTTCCAGGAAGCCAGACTCAAAATCCACCTTCGCCCTCCAGCCAAGTGCCTCGATCTTCCCAGAGTCAATATCGTACCGCTTGTCATTGAAGTCTCTGTCCCTCACGAAGTTCAGGTACTTCCCGATATTCGCAGGGCTGGCAGCCTCGGGGCCATGCATGCACTGGATCGTCATGCGGGCCACATCCAGCACGCTGCGCTCCTCTCGAGTTCCGATGTTGTAGACCTCGCCAATCACCCCACGATCAAGGATGATCATGAAAGCGTGTGTAAGGTCGTCTACGTGGATGAACATGCGGGTGTGATTGCCAGAGCCCTGAATCGTGAGTGGCTGGTGGCGGTGCGCAAGCATGATGAAGCGTGGAATCACCTTTTCGGGGTACTGATACCTCCCATACACGTTGTTTGATCGAGTGATAATGACTGGGAGGCCAAAGGAGGTGTAATATGATTTTACGATGTACTCTGCCGCAGCCTTGGTGGCAGCGTAGGGGTTTGTGGGGTTGAGGGTGCCGCCCTCCACCTGACTGGCGTCCACCTCGCCATAGACCTCGTCGGTGCTGACGTGCACGAACCTCTCAATCTTGGCATACGCCCGTGCGCACTCCAGAAGTACGTGCGTGCCGAGCACATTGTTTTGAGTAAATAGAATACTGTTGCCAAAGCTGTTGTCCACGTGGCTCTGGGCTGCCAAGTGTACAATTGTGTCAATGTCGTAGTCGCGGAGTGCTCCTCGCACAAGGTCGCTGTCAGTGATGTCACCCTGAATGAACGTGTAGTTTGGGCTGTCTGCCTTTTCAATTGCCCTGGTGTTCGCGCAGTAACTCAGGTTGTCAAGATTGTACACGTTGGCGTCCGGGTGCGCGTTCATGAAGCAGTTGATAAAGTTACTCCCAATGAACCCGCACCCGCCGGTGACGAGCACGTTACGCATCGGACGGCCCTCATGACGATGCGCCTGCCGATCGGGGTTGCTGGATGAACTCATCACTACTGCCCAAGCCAGCGCACCCGCTGCTATTCGCGCTCCCTCCTCCTCACCTTCTTTTTCGATGTGGTGAAACAGCACGCATGCGCGTGCGTGTGTGTGTGTGTGTGTGTGTAGTAGACTTCCTTGTTGACCTATGAGCACCCACACAGCTTCTGCAGACGGTTTCTTTGAAAGACTAAACAGTTCGGCCTGTGCGCACGCCCCGTTGAGGCGCTACACCCCAAGTGTGGTAATTGGAGAAACCTGAGTGGAGAGAAAGCAGCGTTTGTGCGTAAGAAGCAACATGATTTACGCCAACTGATGAAAGGAGATCATCTGGTCACTTGCACAGAGCCAGACAAAAACGCAGCGCAAAGGGGAGGAGAAAACAACAACAAACAATAGGCAAAGACTGCCAACTGTGATTATTAGTTTGATTTACAATTATTATGATTCGGTGCTGACGTGTCACGCCTTTCCAGTCTCCATGGGGCAGTGTATGTCGTGCTGGTCCATGCGCGTCGCACCTCCCCCGCCCCCGCTCCCGAGCCGACCTCACTTCTCACAACATACGGTGAGTGGGGAGAGGGAAATGTTAATGCAGCGACAGAGAGAGAAGGGTCGAGGGTTGGTTTTTGTCACATTAAGACAGAAGAGGTGACAGCATCGAAACACTAAAAAATAATAATGAGAAAACGAGTTAAAAACAGAAACCACTGTGTGCAGAATAGAGTCGGGCGACTAACGAGTGCTCATTCTCTTACTTGGCGCCAGCGTTGGTCTTGGCGTGGGTGCGGCTGGTGACGGTGATCTTCTTCACGGAGGGGTGAATGGAGCGCTCGATCTTGTCGGCCTTCTTCTTGTCGTTGACGACAAGGGTGTACAGGTAGCGGCTGCAGCGCACCTTGAACTTGGTGGCAGCGGGGTTGCGCTTCACCTTCACGCAGCGGGCATCCTTGCGGGAGCAGATGGAGAGGAACTCCTTCAGGTTCTTGATCTCACGAGGCATCGTGGGCTATCCCTTCTATATATATGTGTAGCACACTAGCGTTCATATATACGCAGATGACGAGAAAAATATAGGATGATGAGGAAAGCAGGACAGAGAGTAATGCACATAATAAGCAAGGCATATATATATAGTTGTTTTATTCGCAAAAAACACCAAAATGCATGCAAGTGGGTGCGTGGAAGTGGATACTCCTGTAGAAGAACATACAACGAGAGAGCGAAAAAGGAGAGGGATGAAGGGCGGGGGGGAGGCAACACGCCTCCCACGTTCGATCATTGATGATATGGATATATTGTTGAAGCTGAACTGGGCACTGTAAGCATTTCAATCCATGTATGTATGTTTGTGTGTGTGTGTATCTATGGAATCACTCGGCACTTCAGACACATAAATGTGGTGTTTATGTCCTCGTATGTGTATGAATTATTGTGTGAAGTACGAGTAGTGGAAAAGCAAGGGGTGTGCACTACACACACACACTTCACCTGTAGACCACCAGTGTCGCAACTTTACTCAGAGAGCTCTTCAAGAAATATGTGCATCCCCCCCACTACCACTCCAAAAAAGGGGGAGAGGAGAGACCCACCCTGCTCCTTTTTGCGTCGCCGAGCTGCCTACACGCATCCAGCCAGCTTCTTCAGATCGCGCAGCACCGCCACGAACCTGTTCTCAGTGTCCTCGAACCCACAAGCCTCGCGCTCCTGGCGCAGCCGCTCCCCGCGGGCCGCCAGGGACGTCTGCATGGCCTCGAGTGTCCACGTGCCATTGAAGGCAAAGATCTCCTCGTTGCCTCGCTTTTGCGGCCGCGTCACAATGCCAATATCAGCGAGGTGGTCCACCGCAATGGTCACCCCCGCGGCACTGGTTGCGGGGAAGTGGTGCTGGCCCATGAGGGAGGTGTAGAGCCGGTGAACCTCCCGCATCGTCATAGAGCTGCTGGCGCTCGTGCCGCCGCCACCTTGGTTTGTGTGTAAAAATCCAATGGCGACACTCGCGCGGGTGCGCTCCAGTTGCTGGCGCAGTGTCAGGACGATAAGGCAGCAAAGGACAAAGAGCGCCTGCTCAGGCAAGGTGGAGATGTGCAGCCCCAGCTGCCGCTCCACCGCGCTGCCACTGATGGCGTCAACAGTGTTCGCAAGCGTTACGACGCGCTTGGCCGCTGGCAGCGAGGTAGAATCGCGTGGGGAGGTCGAGGTGGACGAGGGCGCTGCCGCACTGAGCACCCCACTGGATCTATTGCTCTCACCATCCACTGCGCCACCGGCAGCAGCGTCTGTGTGCCTACGCTTGCGGCTTAGCGTCAGCGCAGGCTCGCCACTCGGAGCGGCCGACCTGCTGATACCCGCTCCAGGACTGTACGTCGTCACCGTCACTTCCAACTTCGAGGCAAGCAGGTCGGCTGAGCGGGCAGATGTGCTGGGAGCAGCGGTGGCCTTGCGACCCCCCGCAGAGGGTCTCAGGCCCTCCGCGGCACTCTCCGCCCCCAGCTCCTGGAAGGCCGTGCAGACCACGCGCCGGCACATGGCGGTCACCTGCCTCACATCCCCGGAGTAGTCCAGCAGTGCCTTACGAGCAATGTAGGAGTACAGCCCATCACTCACCACCACGCGCCCCGCTGTGGCCTGAGCAGCGGCCATGCTCGCCGACGCGCGCCCCCGCAGGCCCGTCACCGCTCCCTTGGCTGCTAGCCGCTGGGTCTCCACCGCAATCTCGTGCGCCACCACGCGCTGTCCAATAAGCCGCAGTGTGTCAACACTGTAGGAGTGGAAGGGCAAATCCTCCAACAGCATGCGCGGCACGTGGACAAGGTCGCGGTGATTGGAAATGAAGATCAAGCACAGCTGCGCTGGTCGCGAGAAGGAGAGTGCGGCCAACTCCGAGAGGGTGCCGCGGGCCGCGGTCTTCACGTACTCCACCTCATCCAGTGCGATTACCTGGAGCGGGCATTTGGCCACGGCGCTCTTCCCTGCGGGCGCAGCGGTGGCGGTGGCGGCAGCACTGCTGGTGCGGCGGCGGCGCTTAGCAGAGCTCCGCTCGGGAAGGCTCGCGATGGCCTCCAGCAGCTCGCGTGTGGCGGCGTCCGGGCGGGGAAATGCGGCCCTGATACTGCCGTGGATGACATCGGTGAGCTGCCGAGGGCTGAGGTCCGCGCAGTTGATGTAGTGTCCTTGCACCCGCCGGCCACCTCGCTGGTGAGGGTCGTAGAGGGAAGGGTACTGAGTGGCATAGTACTCGGGTGAGTGCGGGGAGACGACCGCATCGCCCTCCTCCTCCCCCTCCGCGAGCACTGTAATGGTCCCAGTAGAACTCCGGTTGGACCGTCCCGTGGCGGCATCGATAGCCGTAGATGAGGAAGAGGGGGAGGAGCCGAGGGCGCCCTCGCCAGCTCCGCCGCGGCGGCGCCGTGCGGGGGAGAGCCGCAATGGCTCGCAGCTGCCGTGGCTGCCCCTCCCCGCATCCTGGACGGGCTGCAGGGGCGGTGGCAACGATAGCGAGAGCGAGGAGAGCTGGGAGGCAGCGTCGCCGACGCGGCCCCGCTTTGCCACAGCGGACTTGACCCCGCGCTGGCGCTCGGAAGGTAGTGGGCGGTTCGTAAAGGAGCGCAGGGCACGGAGTACAGTGGAGGTCTTACCACACCCACAAGCCCCAAAGACAAAGAGAGCTTTGCTGTGGCAGAGATGCAGGCGTGACTCAGCAAATTGCACCACCGCTTCAAACTCCACCTCGCGTCCGGGGAGTGGGACCGCCACACCAATATCGTCTAAATGATCCATCACAGCAGAGGGGGAGGGAAGAGAGCCGGACTGCAGGGATACCTTGTTGCTGTTCTCGCTTGCCTGCTATCTGGCAGAGTGCCTATACTGTGTCAGTGTGTTTGTGTATTTAGCCACAGCGCGAAACTCTCCAGGATAATTTTTTTTTTAATAATAAACAGCAGTGGATGTATGAGTGTGCCTCTATGCGTGTGAGTGCTCTATGCAGGTACTCTATATTTGTGTGTATGTGTGTGTGTATATATGCGAGGTATGAATCTATGAATTAAAGAGTGTGTGTGTGATGTGAGATAAATGGTACCCCACTACAAAAGATGCACTGTAAAAATGCTTATTTCTCTTCTAGATAGGGGGGAGGGGAGGCTCTTTCAGTCTCTCAATCACACGGCACGCACAACTACTGCGTCCAATCACTCGTCTCAGCTCTTATCTTAGCATGTGTATCGGTTGATGGATTATAGCCATGTATTGTTACGTTTAGAAGTGCGATGAAGCGCACCAATGGGACAGGGTGGGGGGAAAAAGTGGGCAAAAAGTGGTTCAATAGGAAAGATCAGAAGGGCCTTGTGTTAGAGCAGGCAAAACGTACTCGAAGAATGTCAGAGGTGCACGCGCATATATATATATTTAGCAGCACCAGTAGGAGGAGCCACCATTTTTTTATAAGGTTCCGCACTCTCCATAAGCACATGTGCATTCGCACTTAAACGTCGCTTCAGGGGTTTGGTGCTGCATCAATGTGTATCTCCGTCTAAAAGGCACGTCAGCTCTCCAAATCCAATCCTTCAGATTGCAATCACGCATGCGCATACATTCTCGCACACACACACAAAAACTCCCTCCCCCTTTCATCAATCGAATCGCATTGGGCTCTTGCATGTACTCTTAGTTGGTTTCTGTGAGGTTGCAGAGAAGAGAGAAGAGTCTCGTCGAAGGGAGGGAGGGGTATTTTCGATGGGTAATTGCGACAAACACACATAGCCCAGCAACATGCCTCAAGCGATGATGCACAGGAGCGCTGAGAGATGGGGGAGGGGAGCCTCCTCCCGCTATTGAGCGCACGCATACGCATACACATGCATACGCAAATCAATATGGAGACGTGTAATATGCTCTTGTTCTCTGAAGCCTAAAAAAGAGTGAGCACCGCGAAGAGAGCGTAGAAGAGGACCATTGGGTACAGGATGAGGTATCGCTGCTGCTCCATGCCCAAGCCCTTCGTCACCAGCGCCGTTGCACGCCAGGCAGCCCACGCCACGGTCAGGACAGCCGCCGGCAAAATGACCTGTGGCGATAACGTGGTGGTGGTGCACAAGAGCGTCAGGAAGAGACTCGGGATGAGGGCATATCCGAGGACGCTCATCACGAACTGCAGCGGCACGCCTCTGTCTGTCATGAGGGAGAGCAGCCCCTTGAAGAGTAGCACGCCGAGGACGGAGAGCCCGTATATGGCGCTGAACTGCATCTCGCGCTTGCGCAGTGAGAGCAGGAAGGCCAGCAGCACTACAAAGACCATGGGGCCAGCCAGGTCAGGATTCTCCACTGCCTCTGGTGGGACGGCGCGGAAGGGGTGGAGCACGGACATGGCCCTCGTGCCGATGCGGCCTGGGAAGATGCCCAACTCCTCCAGCAGAGGGAGGTCGTCCTCTGGAAACCCAAAGCGCGTTTGGTGGACGGGCCGAGGCACGTTGTGGCCGCCGCTGCCGTCGTCGCCGGGGGTGAGGTCGCCAAAAGTCATCGCGAGCAGGCGACCGAAGATCCTACCGCCCCCCAGTGGGCCGGAGGCTGTCGCCGCCGCCTTCCCAGATATCGGGGACGTGTCATCCATCACGGGGGTGGTGGTGGAGACTGCGGTGGTGAAGGGCACGTTCGCCCCGGCCACGCCTGCCGACATGCTGAAAATAGGTGACCCCCCCATGGCGTCCGCGCCGGTGGTGGTGGGGAGCGGGTTGATGAAGGGCACGACCGAGGAGGTCGGCACCAGCGTCGGCGGCACGGCAAGGCCGTAGTCGAGCGCCGGCATCGTCGAGTGTTGCCTGCTGGAGGTGGAGCCGCCCTGGCCGAAGAGGCCAACGGGACGCGATGGGGTGAGGGTGTCCGATGCAGTGTCGCGGATCGCGACCTGTGACGAGCGCGCGGGGGGCACGCTGGACTGGTGGGAAACCTGCGGAGAGCTGCTCTGCTGGTTCGCCGCGCGCTGGAGGAGCGTGTTGGAGACGGAGGAGCCGACCTCACTCAGGAACGCACTGTTGCCTCCGGCGCTGCTGCTGTGCTGATGGAAGTAACCGTAGTCTGAAAAGGTGCCCGGCGCGGTGGCTGGCACAGCAACCGGCGCAGGGCTGGTGCCCGCCGGATTATGAGGTGTTCGCTTCACGAGACCAGTAGTTGGAGGTATCCGCATCGCGTTGCCTCCTGCCCCTGAGTTGCCCTCGGGTGTGTAAAAGGGCCCCCCGCCTCCATCGCCGCTGCTAAATACGTTCGTCGCCCCGGGATAGTGAAATCCATCATACTGCCTGCTGCCGCCGTGCGCCGAGTCCATCTGAGATGATCACTGTGTAGCTCACTGTGTGCTCTCCCCTCTCCTCTCCTGACCAGTGCGGTACAGAGAGAAAACAAAAAGACGTCCGATTCCGAAGTGATAAATGAAAAAGTGGAACGTATGATGGCGATGGGGTATGTGTGTGTGTGTGTCAGGTCGCTCCCTCAGCTACTACTCCTCGTCCACTTCACCTCCTTCTCCGGGTACTAATGACAGACTAAGTCGGGCGTACGTAATTTGACCACACGTGGGTGAGAAGTCCATGCATGTATAAATATATTTATATATATTTATATTTATATTGAGTGGGGGGAGAAGAAAACAAGTGGGAGATGGAAGTCGGAGAATTTACCCTTTTTTCCGGTGGTCAGTATTCAGAGAGGGGGGAAAGGGAAGATGAAGCGCAACCACGGAATCCGCTCCACTGCGAGAGCACTCTCCAACTCGGAGAGCACGTGTGCAGGTGTGTTAATAATATGTATGCAGATACTGATTGATCCCACAATGCAAAGGGGAGGTGGAGCAATTGAGCGAGCAGGCTCTTCACAACCTAGATCGTCACAGTCAAAACTCATCATCACTGGCGGCCGCCACTGCGCCAACGCCGCCTCAGCTCACTCAGTCAAGTTTGCTCGAGTGCAGCTCAGTCGTCTCAGCAGCACTATCATCTTGGAGTCCTACCGTGCTTGATGCCTCAGCACCTAATGTGATCCCACGCTGCAAACAGAACCGCACGAGACGAGCCACACACCAGGCTATCAGAACCGCCTGTACGGTTTGGCCAATACGGTAGAAGAAGGAGTGTGGGCCAGCGAAGATCAGCATGGCGCAGTAGCCTGCCACAACACCAATGATGACGGAGTCAAAGTGCGTGAGCACATACGTCGGCGCGCACCAAAGCAGCCCAGGAAGGAATGCAGAGACATCCATCTCCTACTGACTTGTGCGTGTGTGTGTGTGGTGTTTACTTAATGAAGTGGTGAGTGCACAGCCGAATGAGGTAGTGAGGTAGAATATTAGTAAGAGCGGTGCTTGTCCGTGCACGCATCCTTTAAAAAAAAACGTATGTACAAAGCCAACAGAAGAAGAGGAGAATTAGATAAAAGAAGAACACATTTGGACAAATGCGTTTCGTCGTCACGATTAAAGCGAAAAGGGGAAAAAAGTTAGTCTCGCGCACGTGTGCGTGCGGATGTCCCCACCCCACCCTCCACACCCCCTTACATGGGGGTAGCTCTCTTTATCATTATTATTGTTTTGGAGATGGGGAAAAGGTGGTGGGCATGCGCGCCCCCCCCCCCTCCCCTCCGTCAACTTCCACACAAGCACAGATGAAGGCACGTTCACGTTGTCTCGTACTTACACGCATCCTCCGTTGGGCAGCGCTCTCACATGTATGTTACCTTAACATCGTGAAATACTATTTTTTCGTATGTGTGTGTGTGCGTGTATGTTGATAGGCCGAGAGTGCTGGAGATCTGTAATATCACTCGCCTGACCCCATGCTGTGGCCTACTGTACCTCCGCCTCCACTGGCCGCGCACGGTGAATGAGCTGCAGAGCCAACCAGTCCAACGCCGCCGCGACCCCCTTCCCATTGATTGCACTCACCTCTGAGAGTTTTATTGCCCGTGACCCAATGCCACACATGCCAATGTCTTGCGCAGAAGTGGTGGTAGCAGCAGCAGGGCTGGGACCGGGCTGCTGAGCAGTTGCCGTGGAGGCGGCCGAGGACGACTGTGACGCATAGAGCTGGTCATCTAGCGCGAGAGATGCCAAATCAAGTGCGCACTGCATTTCGGCAAGCGTGAGGTGGCCCACCACATCCGCCTTGTTACAGACAATCAGCACTGGGACCGCACGCAGCCAGTCGTGCGCCAGAAAGCCCTTCAGTGTTTCGTGACAGGATTTGTAGGCGCGTCTCCGTCGCTCACGCCTGGCCGCCTCTCCCTCCTCCCTCGCCTCGTCTGCCGCCGCCGCTACTACTGCCGGCGAGGTGGACGGCTCCTGTGACTGCATCATGGCGCTGTCCACCACATAGACGACTCCTTGGCACTGCAGGTAGTAGTTCTCCCACAGCGGCCGAAGGCTCGTCTGGCCGCCGAGATCCCAGAAGACCAGTCTCGTCTTGGCGTCCGAAGGCAGCGCGAGGGCGGTGGTGTCTCTGGCGGGCGGCAACCCGGCAACAAGTGTGCACGGGGGCTGAGTGGCGGTGCGCACAGAGGCAGCAAGAGGGGAGAAGTGATGGACAATGCGCGTTAGGTTGAGCCCCACCGTTGGGCGGATGCGGCGTCCCGAGAGATACGTCTCCGTCGCCGGAGTCGGTCCCATCAGGGCAGAGCGGCCACCGTCGCGCCCCGGCCGCGGTGCGGTCTCACTGGAGCCCTGCTGCTGTCTTGCACGCAGCGCAGTGCTCAGAGACGGCAGTCCGTCACTGCGGAGTACGGTGCTGCTAGCGTCCGAGTACATGTATTTGACTTGCTCCATGAACGTGGTCTTTCCGGCAGCCTCGTGCCCGATCACCAGGACGCTGTATTCCGTCTCATGAAAGAGGCTCTCATAAATCCCCTTGACAAAGTGAAGCATATATATATATATATATATATCCTCTGCTGACTACCCACACGTGCGTACGGCGCTAAGTGTGTGTGTGTGTGTGCGTATGTATGAAGAAAAGATATCGAGGAGGGAGAAAAGTAGGAGGACGCTGCGATGCAACTGCGCGCAGTATCTCTTGGCACAGCAATAGTCCTCGTAGCTACAAACGCGGAGCGCCGCATGCGGCCTCTCGGTTTGCTATGATTAGGAAAGGGGGGAAAGAGGGAATCATGCAAATCGTGGTCATGTATATGTGGATGTATCCACGTAGATCACTCACACAGTACTAGAGTGAGAGAAAAAGCGGAGTGAGAGGAATTGGATACAGCAAACTTTCAGATGGTGTCGCGCGCTCCACAGCCGTGTCCTCCTCATCCGAGTGGGATGGTACGATATGATGACCAGTAATCAAAGGTGCCGCGAGGGCGCCGCACCGCTGTGGTGCTGCCCCTCCAGTGGGATGCGGCCTCACCCCTCTGCGGCGACTCCGCCGCCGCCTCCGCGCGGTCCCTGTCACCCTCGCCCCCACTGCTGTGGATGCTCCTGCCGTCACTCCCCCTATCATTGTCATCACTGTCATCGCTATCATCGTCGTTGTCGTGGCTACTGATGTTGCTGCTGGCAGTGGAAGTGGTGGTGGGTTCATCCATGTTCATGGCTGCCCGATCGGCCGCAGCTCTCGACATGCGTCTTGTGGCCATCCTCCTCCGCGCCATGACTTGGAGTCTGCGCTCCTCCCGCCGCTGCACGCGCTGTTCCTCCGCGGCAAGCAATCCCGCGGACTCCCACACCAGCAGGCATTGTTGCTGGAAGGAGAGCTGTGCAAAGGGCGGGAACCTCTGGCGCGATGACAGCTCCGACGCTGTAGCGTGGGTATCGCCCACCCACCCACTCGGACTATCCTCCACCTTCATCGGGAGAGGCGCGGTGGCGAGATGATAAAGAGGCTGCACCTCCTCCCCCATGCTCTTCACGCCATCGCCATCACCAGCCGCCGGCTGTGCAGCTACCAGCTGCTCCACGCGCGACTGATCGTACCGCACCAGTGATACGGTGAACAGTGAGGGGTCGACCTCACCGGGGCAGTCACTCTTCCGCCCCCTTCTCTCCAAACCACCACCACTGCCACAGCTCATGGCGAGCCGCTGCTGCCGTCGCGCGGGTGAACGCAGGGAGGGCACGCGCCGGCCACTGTCCAGGTGTGCAGGTGAGGTCATAAGGAAGCTGTATGCGGATGTGGGGCCCGCCGCTATGTGTGACCGAATGCGTGCCTGCATCTCCAACTGGTACACGCTCAGCTCCAGCGGAGCCGCGCTGGCGGCGTGCGTCATCACTGGCCGCAAGAGAGCACTCGGAGGTGGCCCGGGGGGTGACGACAACAGTGGCAGCGGTGCCTTCTCTGCTACCGCTTCCCCAGGCGAACTTATGGTCACTGAGCCAGCGGCGGTGGGGGTGGGGGTGGTGATGGCGCTTGTGGAGATGGTGGGCTGCCGCTGCCGAGAGCGGGCCTCACCGCTCACTGGCCTTCTCTTAGCAGCGGTCTGTGCCGGTGTCGCCGTATCCCTCTGAGCCTCGGCCTGCTCCTTCAGAGGGGACACAGTGTTGGGGGGTGGTGAAGTGCCCCGCTTGGCTGGACGACGATTGCTGCTCTGGCCACTGCCTGCTGCCTTGGGAGCGCTACCCGCTGCGAGAGTGGATGTGCTCTCCACCACCGTCTCCGACGGGGCGGTCTCCTCGTCCTCTATCAGCGGGCGCCGGCGCCGGCGGTGCATAGCCTCCTCCCCCTCCGCCTTCCGCTCCAAGTCAGAGACGGCCTCAAGCGCGGCGGTCCGGCGGCGCACGGAGCGCATGGGACGCCACGTGTCCTCCATCACTCTCCTCCGCTCCTCCACCGTCACGTAGCGCCGCGTGCTGCCCTCACGCGAGCCCACCGCCTCCCCCACGGTGCCCTCTGAAGCGCCCACCAGTGACAGCGAGCGGTCCTCTTGGTCCGGGGTGAGTGCGCGGACAAGACCGGAGGCGAGGGCGGGGTCGTGGGGGGGAGAGGGTGGAGGAGGCAGCGAGCCTCTCCGAGGGCGCTTGGCGCGAGACAGTCGCGCCGGTGGTACAGCGGCCTCTGCAGCTTCTCTCAGGGTGGCCGTCTCGCGTGGCCGCTTGCCCGACGGCAACGGGGGTGGGGGCCCATCGGGGGATACGGTGGGTGTAGTAGCCTCCGCTGCTCCGGCCTGGCCGCCGTCGGTAGTGGTGACGGGCGGCGCCCTCTCCCCCGCAGCTCGCTTGCGACCACCACTAACTAGAGAATCACCAGATGCGGCGGATTCGCCGCCGGCCACGACCTCTCCCTTGTCCACGACCGCCATCGTGGTGGCGTCCTCTGTCGGCGTATCCTCCGCCACCGCTACCGCGGTACCAACGGTGGTGGTGGTGGGTGCCCGTCGCTTGGAGGAGAGCAGCCCAAAGTAATAATTGCGGAGGGAGATGAGCAACGCCTCCCGCCGCATCGTCCCAGGTCTCTCCAGCGCCGCCGTGTCCATGTGTCGGCCGATCACCCACCAGGCAAAGGCAAGATCCTTGTGGTTGAACCGGTCGAGCACCACACCGCGTGCAAGCATGGACTGGTAGTACGTCGCCAACGCCCCACACACCTCACAGGAATAGCGGTGACAGTCGGACCCCCCGGCCGCTGTGTCCTCTGCCCCCGCTTGCGGGGCTCGTGCAAGGGGAGTTTGGTCAGGGTCGGGATCGCTGCCGCTACGGTGGATGGAGATCAGCTGCTGCGGTGGAACCTTGAGCGGTGTGCTGTGATCTGCAATGTAAGTGTCAAGATCCTCACGGAGACTGCGCCCCATCACTGCGTGGATGGCCTTCGTCACGTCTGGTGTGGGGCTGCCCTGTGACGGTGATGGCGATGCCACATCTCTGTGAGGTGTAGCCCTCGAGGTGTCCGCCGCCACAGAGGGTGTTAGCGGGACATGAGGGGAATTAAGGAGCTGACGAGGGGACGTGGAGGAGGTAAGGGAGGCAGCGCCAAAGAAGACGATGCGGGCGCGCTCCACCGCGCAGAACCCAGTGGGCTCAGAGCCGCTACGCTCCACCTCCCCCTGCTGCTGCTGCTGTTCTTGGCCCACCGCTGTCATCGCATTCGCAGCATCGCCGTCGTCCTCGTTGGGTGGCGCCGGGGAGTGGCAACAGCTGCCACCCCTACTGCTGGGGTTACTGGCCTTGGAGGGAGACGACGACGACGACACCGAGGACGGCTCAGAGTCCTCTGCCTCATCGAGCTCTCCACGCTGCCGGCGTTCCTCTGTCCTCCGTCGCTCCAGCTTAGCACCATACTGCGAGGTCAGTTGGCGCTCCCCGCAACATGGCCGATAGTCCGGTTCCGCACGCGGCAACAGTAAGAGATTCGTGGCGCGGACCGCGTTGACCGGATCAACAGGAGGCATTGGTGTGCCCAGCGGCAGATGATACGCCCGCAGCCGTTGGATCGTGTTGATGGAGACGAAGTCACGCACGCGGTCTTCAGACCACGGGTCCATTGCACTCACGTCCGGGACGTCACCAGTGCTCCGCCGTGAGCGCATCCGCTCCTAATCGATCTATGCGTATATGCAAATATATATATATATTTATGCGTGTGTGTGTGTACGTGTACACGCGTACTTATCTCGGCAGATTCGCTCTTTACGACTGTGTATCCGCAGTACATACAACAGCGACAACGAAGGTTTCGTCACCGGGAGGAGTTTTGATCAGACCAAGCAAGGTTACTGTCTTATCGTGTGAGTATTTAGTTAGAGAGGGGTGTGTGTGAGGGGGGGAGTAATAGACGAAGGGAGAAAAGAACGAAGAAGAGGTGATCCAGACTCCAGCGGATACCCAGCACATCGACTGTGCAGCGGCATTCACGTGTGAATGGAGGCCTTGATTGTGATTGTATTATTCACATCATGCTATTGGCCTGCGGTGACAGAAAGGCAGCACTGTTAGCATATATATACGTATATATATTTATATGTATATTTACAAAACGTGAGACATTGATATGCCCTCTACATCCACTGAATCCCCCTTCACTGTGCCTTATCGTCGGCGTTTACACTCATGCGCACAGTTCAGCCCTTCGTAGAACAACAGCAAAAAACAAAACCCGCAATTAAAGTGGCCGGATTGTCAATAGAAAGAGAACAGGAGAAAAAAGTGTGTGTCTGTGTGTGGAAACACACACGGACACACAGTTATAAAGAGGGAACAACGGGGGAGGGGGGTTAAACATAGCGATGAGGTAATGCATCTCAGCCACCAGAGGTGATTGTCTAGGCGAAGTCCCCGTGTACTCCATCATGTGAGAGCTGAGAAGTAGCGGTAGGGTGACCCCTGATTTTTCATTGCTTTTAAAGTGAAGCACAAACGAATTTTTTTTTAAGCGCACACATACATACACACGTACAAACATTAAAGCGGCACATGAGATGATTTTCTACTTCTTCTTTTTGCAGTACTAGTTGCGTGTGTGTTTGTGTTGTTGTTATTCTCTGTTGATAAGCAATAATTATTATTATTATAAAGCAAGTTTCAGCAACCAGATGGCATTGCAAGAGACACACTGTACATGACGAGAGGGAGGGGGGAATAGTGGGGGGTGGTGATAAGGCGACTCATAACTAATTGCTATTATCCTGTCTCACCACTTCAACGCACTGAAAATTGGTTTACAAAATGGTGATCCTCTGTGCGGTAGTTTCATCATTTACATATATATTTATATATTACATTGCATGTATATCATATGTGTAGAGAGAGCGGGTGCATACTAAGACAGCATATCTCTGTCACTGAAGGCTAGGTGCATTAGTGGCAGTATCGCAATATGAGGTGATGGCACGCCAGAGTCCTGTGCATGATCAAAGCTCTATGCAGGGTGCGGGAGTTCGTAGAAATGAGTGCGTGCATGCGTGTGTGTGTGTGTGTAGATGATCGCAGTGGTGGGAGCGGCTGGAAGCACCAACAACCGCAAAAACAGAGGGCCTACCGTTCCTCCTGCTCTAATCCAACACCGCTAGACCCTCCGGCGCCACCTTGTTACCGGTTGGTAGCGTCTCGACAGAGACGAGCTCCGCGGTCACAGGGAAGTGCACCCGCTTGCTGCGGCGTGAGGAGGTAGTAGAGCTGGCCGAAGTGGGTCGCTGCTGTGAAGAGCCGCCGCTGGTTCTCGATAGGGCCCCTACATCGACCTCTATTACCGCCAGCGCCGCGGCTGCAGGGGCGGTGGTGGCGCGCGGTGTCGGACGGGTGTTTGGCCTCGGCTCCTTCGCAGACTGAGGTGCGATCGGTGGACGCCCATGGGCCGCACTGCTCACACATCTTGGCGCACCACCGCGCTCGGACTCCTCTGAGAGCCACGCCTGGACCTTCGCCGCGGTGTCCACCCCCTCCACAAGCTCCTCGAACTTCTCATCAAGGGCTTCCAGCTCCTCCCTTCGTGCGCTGCGCGTGTTGCTCACCGTACCTGGCAACACAACGAGCTCCGTGTGTGAGGCAGTGATCGCTGCCTCTGCTGCACGCGAGGCCGCATCGTTCGAGGAACGGTCAAGCAACTCTTCAAATTCCTGGGATTCCCCCTTCGATCCAGCAGAGGTCGCCACTGCCATCCCAAGTGACGGCCGCTCCTGTACAGGTGAACTGCTTATCACGACCGAATCAGCAGCGGCTGCCAGCGCACCTACAGACATCTCCCCACCGCCACTTTGGTGAGCCACACCGTCATTGCTGGATGCCATTGAGGAGGCGGTGAAGAGAACAGCACTGTCGGTAGTGGTCGTTGGTTCAGAACGCGCGGAGTGGATACGGCTATTTCCGATCGGGGACATGGCCAGCACAAGCATCTCCTCCTCCTCTTCCTCTCTATCCGCCTCTTCACTCTCGGACGTCTCCACCTTGGCCTGCGTGCCTCCAGTCCCCTCCGCGGGGGCAGACGATCGCGGTGGCATTCGCTCCATCATTTGCATGGGTGACTCTCCATCCTGACTGGAGGCTGGGCGACCAGAGAGCAACTCAGGCGGTGAGAGCCGCACTGTTGTCACTGCGGGGGTCTCCAGCTCGTCCTTTTGCATGCCCACCGGCGCCACGGTGTCTGGCGAACCCTCCGGCCGCGCGACCACAGTGTCGCAGGTTGAACCTGGCGCGCGCTCCCCCTCACCTGACGCCGTCATCGCCTCCACGGCCAGCTGATAGTAAAAGTCTGTTACACAGGGAAAGTCATAGGAGGCGATCAAGTCCTGCAGCTCATCATCCGTGCGCGCGCCATCATGCTCGACGAGTAGGTGGAAAGTGCGCGCCGCCCCCGCAGCTGCAGTCGCAGCCGGGCTTTCTTCGGCTTGCAGCGACACCATTGCCGTGGCGACCCCAAGACAGGCTGCGATGTCGTTGCATACGGCAGTGTTGAGTTCCTCTTGATGAATAGGATCCTCTGAGCTATTCCAATCCGCATCACTAGAGTCCTCACCAAGCACGACGTCAAGCGAGGTAATGGCATATCGTTGGCGAGGCGTGTCGCACTCAGAGCTCTGAGCAGAAGCCGCCGTCACATCCACCGCTTCATCCACCTCCGCCGCGAAGAGGAACGGCAGCGGTGGATCAATCGCGGTCGCGCGCAGCAACCACTCACGGGTACGTCTGGGTACCTTGTAGGTTGGGTAATGACACAGTGGTGCCTCCACCAAGCGCCGCCGCTCCGTGTGTGTGCTTACTTTTGCTGTCCACACCACCGCAATCTCCGCGCAGTCCTCGTCCTCATCTGCTTCGCTGTCAACGCCGCCACTACCGCCATCGTCTTTGGCACAGCTATCTGCCACCCACTCATGCACACAAGCCCTGGCACCCCCCGCGCGCTCCCCAGCGCTCCTCACTGCACGAGCATCGCATGTGCTCTCTGTGACGGCTTCCACGGTGACCTCGCAAGGCTTCAGGTTCTGTCGCTCGACGAATGCGTTCACGTTGGACCGCAGAGCCCGAGCTCGCTCCACCTCCTGGGCGTCCTCCTCCGCCTGGCGTCGCTCCCAGCGGTGTCGCCGCTCCAGAACCTCGGCGAACTCTGCGCCGGATCGCGCTGCGCTCGCCAAGCACACGCGCGCTACCCTCTCACTGTCACTCAGACAGGCGCGCGCCACCTCCTCGTCACGGCGGAGGTCGCCCACAGCGTGACGCTGCTCGAGGAGGGCACGGGCTACCCTCTGGTGCTCCTCTTGCACCGTTGTGAAAAGCGGGCGACTGCCCGCTGACTGGGCCTCCACCTCCGCACGGAAGAGATCGACAGTGGCGGGCGGAGGAGCGATCGCCTCCTGATCCTCTGCGCTGCTCGCCTGACCGCAAAGCACAGCTAGCGCGTCTGCAGTGTCGGCACTCGCCGCTGCTGCTGCCTCCTCCGCATCGTTGGCGTACACACCACTCGGACGCGCCTCCAGCCGCCTCAGTGCCTCCGTGATGTCGCGACGCAGTATCACCTCCGTCTCCGTCATGCCCGCAGCATAGGCCGCGTCTGCCTGCTCGGCCCTCGCCTCCAGCTGCAGTGTCCGCTCTTGGAGAAGCTGCGCGTCGCGATCGCGGTCGGCGGCGGTCTCGACGACGGCACGGAAATTGTAGGTGGCGCAGTTCGAGACGGTACGCGGTGTCAGGAGGACAAAAGAGTGGAAGTCGGTGTCCATGTACATCACGTGCACGAGGTGGAACCCATACCCGGCAGCGTGGTATTCGACAGTGTCCATCACCTGCTGGTATGTTGGTCGCGCAGTGGGGTTCCCTGAGCGACCAACATACACAGGGAGCCGGACGAGGGCCTGCGAGAGAGGGGAGTCGATCTTACAGGTACCAAGGGCAGACCCGTCACGACTCACAAAGGTCACACGCCAGTAGCCGAGCGCGGAGGTGGGCTCCACTTCGCTCCGGATTGAGGGCAGCGTGGAAAGCGCCGCCGCCGCCACCTTATTCTTGAGCATATGTCCATAGGGAAGTAGCGACCCCACTGCCGCCCGAGGCCTCCCCACTCCTTCGCCGGCCTCAAGAAGCCCACCAACATTGGCGGAGCTCGCCCGCACGCGACCCGACGCCGCATAGCGAGGGTTCATCACACTGCGCCGCAGCGCGTCGGATGCCGGCTCCCACCCCGTCGTGGCGGTCACCAGCCGCGTGGCGGCGGGCATCGGGCGGTGGGGTTGCAACAACGCCGGGGTGTACGCCGTCCGCGCCGCAGCCTCCCGCGCCGCAAGGGCGGACACGGGCTTCACAAAGCCACCGTTCCGCTTGTCCGACGCGGAGGCAGCGAGGATGGGTGGCAGCTTCGCGCTGTCCAGGGTGTGGAGGGGGTTGGAGGTGTACGGCCGGTCACCGTGGCCCACCACAGGCACACTGCAGAAGCCAGCAGGGCGCTGTTGGAACCAATCCATTTTTGGCAGTTTGACAACGGCAAGTAAACTAACATGTTGAGAAAGTAAAGGGGCAGAAGATAAGAGGGAGAGAGAGAGAAGGGGGTGGACGGAGTAGGAGGACGGTGGGTGCGCACTGGCTGTGACACAGTGACCACGGGGGAGGAAGACTGGCTACCAATGAAGGAAGGTCCATAAAGGGGTGGGGAGCCAAGGACACAGGGGGGTCATACGCAAGTGATGCCCCTCGCCGCGTCCCAAAGTCGCGAGCCCCCACACACAGACACGCGCATCCAGAGAGAAGTGTGTGTGTGTGTGTGTGTGTGTTTGACTTCAGCTGATCAAGACAGATCGTCGCGCGCTGCAGTGTAGTTTCAGCATAATTGCATTCAATTTGCGTTAATGGACAAACCCTTTACTGCTCACCGATCGCCAGAAGACAAAAATGAAAGCCAAATGTAACATATATTACATGTCCGCGCACTCATCACAACCACAACAAAGCAATGTGCCCTGGGAGGACGTAAAACACACACACATACAGTCAGGAGGGGGAGGGGGACTCCCCATCTCCATTCTGAAAGTCATGGCACACCCACGATTGAGGTCGTCATTCGCACACAGTCATTAGCACCGCCTCCGTAAGAAGCAAATGCCAAAAAAGACAACCAAAGCCCTTGAAGGTGCATGAGTACCCACACAAATACAAGTAAAACCAGCCGTCACAGCCAGCACGATAACCTGCAAAGTGAGTAGCAACATCATACTGTTCTTCTTTGGGAAACATAACTTCTCCAATGGCATCAGTTGCTAACTATAAAAAAATAGGCTTAAACTACCGTTTGGGCTGGACCTCAAGCGACGATAACGACCGAAGCTCCGTAACTACCTTTCCATCATAGAGTAGCTTCCTGCGCAATGCTTGCATTCGGCCATAAAACTCCCAAAGATCTGTGTATGGGTACACACTCAGCTTCCGGCGAACATCTGCCTGGCCAACCGACTGAGGATGAACCACATAAAAGTCAATCATCAAACTCCCCTCCCGGTACACGACATCCTCCACTGCACTGGAAGTGAGCTCCACAGCCGCTGCTACCTCATTAATAAAAACACTATTAAGCTCCTTCAAATGATTCGCAAGCACAAACGACCAAGCACTTCCAACAAAACCTAGTTTCTGAAAACTACGCACCACCACCACATCTTCAGCAGCACCACTCTTACTAGCAACACCCTCAAAATCCACCGATTCACTCAAATTGACACACTCAGGAACCAAACTACCACTGTCAGGCGACACAACCTTTGCAGCGCCAAAAACCTCAACACAACGAGGATTTTCCTCCGCACTAGAGCCACCAACCCAAAAACCATCAGAACCACCACCGCCAACCAACAGCACCTTCGTGGACTGCGCAGCAATGGCAACCTCAGCAGGCACCTCCGACGGATGCTCCGCCGCAGCCACCTCGATCACGGGCTCCGGNTGCTCCGCCGCAGCCACCTCGATCACGGGCTCCGGCTCAGCCACGTCCGCGGCGCGCTCGTCGCAGACGGATAGCACCGTCGTGGACTGCGCAGCAATGGCAACCTCAGCAGGCACCTCCGACGGATGCTCCGCCGCAGCCACCTCGATCACGGGCTCCGGCTCAGCCACGTCCGCGGCGCGCTCGTCGCAGACGGATAGCTCGGCATTGCTTTGTTGTTGCGGGGGTGTGTTTTGTGGTGTTATTTGATCGGTGCTGGGTTGTGGTGGTGTGTCTGGGATGTAGCAGTGGTTGTGTTGTGTATTCACTGGTGGGTGTGGTGGTGGTGTTCCAATGAGTGGCTGGGTTGTGGAATGTGTGGCAGTGTTGGCGGTTTTCTGTATTTTGTAAGTCCATTGCGTTGGTCGATAGTATTGGTCGTTGTTGATGCGGAATGTGTACTGATCGTTAGTGGGCTGTGCCTGCGTGGATGATGTGTTTTCGTTGAATTGTGAAACAGCCGAGGTGTCGAGGTCGCGCTGTACGATTGGAGTGTGGGTTTGCGGTGGTGTAGTGGCGCTGATGGTGAGTACGGAGTGGGACGCTGCTGATGGCGTGGTGCTGAAGAGATAGTCTGTTGAAGAAGTTGCGGCGGGGGCAAGCTGGATTGGACGTGTGTATGCCTCCATCGGCTGACGGGTTGTGGGTGGGGTGGGGACGTGCGTGGTTGTTTGCCGGGTGTATGCGTCTGCTCTGCACGGCGAATCGATCTGGGGATTGCTGAAACGTGGCGGAGTTGTCACTGGATTGCAGCCTGTTGGCGGTGTGCTGCTGAATGTGACGAGACGGTAGTGTCCGCTCGAGAGAGGAAAGGTGTCTGCTGTGAGGGTGACATAGTGTCCGAATTCTCGGTCGTAGTATTGGAAGCCCTGAGGAATGGTGTCGGTGCAGGTGCGAGCGATGCTACTTAGGAACTCCTGCGCGTTGCGGAATGAGAGCGCACGGTACTGTGGTGAGTCTTTGGGGAAAGGCGGTGTCGGTAATGTCGGCGCGGAGCAGATTACAGTGTGGATGTGGTGTAAGTCCTCCTCGGTCGTCAGCGAGAGCGCAATCTCCACGCCATCGCTGGGACTCACCAGGAGATCGGACAAGACAATATGAATGCACCACGTGGCAGTGAATTCAAGAGGATCCGCAGCGTTGTTGGTACAGACCTGGGAACTGCTGCGGCACTCTGACTTGTGATGGTCGTCGCGCTGCTCCTGCACCATTTTACGCATCCTCTCCACCCACTGGCCGACCGTCTCCTCCTTAGTAGAGAGGGATTGAAACTGCCGGGGTTCTGGCAATGGCGAGGGTGTGGAGGAATGGACAGCAAAGCGGTTGCTCGTGTGCTTCGGATAGGTCGGCAGTGGCGGTTGCGCAGCAGTGGTCCCCTGAAGTGTATTCGGGGAGACGGTTTCAATTCCATGCCTGCGGTGCTGCGAGGGTGGCCGCGCAGATGATGGACGCGATGCCCGTGACACGCCCCCTGCCCCCGGCCCGTGGTCGGAAAACAGCACATTCACCAGTGGGCGAGCATGACGAGTGGATGAGGGTGTGGCCGCACCGATGTTAGCAGATGCTGGGCCCCCGGGGCCGGCCCGCGAATGCCCTTCATGCAGTGACAGGGTGGGCTGCGCGGGGTGGTGGAAACGGTGCAGGCCCCAGCTGTGCTGTGGTGCCGACATGGGCCTCCCACCGGCCATCGTTGGGCTAGAGGACTGCACATGTGGCGGAATGGGCTGCCTGCGCGGGTACTCCGCGGTTTCCCACTGTGTCCACTGCGGGATGGGGGGCACGCTGCCACCCCGCGACGCGAGTGCGCCAGGCAGTCGAGGAGAGGCGCTGAGGCCGTCACTTTGACTACGATGAAGGGAGTCCATGTAGAGCATAGTGCGGCCCACTCGTGGTGCGCTGGAGGCTGGACGCTGGCGTGGGCGCGGCGGTGGTGCATGCTGGGCTGGGGGGTGGCTCGTGGGAGTGGCAGTCGCATCCGCCTCGGCGCGGGAGCGCGCCGGCCAGGGCGACGAACGCAGTTGGTGCTTACTAATAGCGGCAGGTGAAAGTGAGTAGGCAGTGATGTCACTTATGTCTTTATGAAGGTAGTAAGCGTTGGCGTTGTCCGTGTTGAAGAACATGGTTATTAACTGCACACACGTGCGCTCGTTTCTCTCCCTTTTTGCTCGCCTCTTCCCTCCTCTCTCGTTTTCTCGTGTTAATACCGATATGGCCGCTGCACTGTAGCAGATACCCTGGCAAGGAGGTGTAGGTAGCGCCGGTATGTGTGAAGACGGCCAGAAGTAAAAGGAGAAATGACTTTTAGATATATATTTATGATGAAGCAAAGAGAGAGAAAGTCTTCACGGACTCTTTTGCTCCGTCGCGCGTATGTGTGCTTGTATATATATGGACGTGCGTGTGTATGTGTGTCGTTGCTAAATTAAAGTGATGTGTAATAGCCGTCCGTCAAGGTTAGACTACGTCTTCACCTTCTGTGCTATCTAATAATAATAATAAATTGTGAAGTGCTGTCGAACCCCGCCCTATTGTACGTCTAATATTAAAATTTGCTTTTCACTAGACCTATTCCTACTGGCTTGAAGGAGAAGGACAGTGTGGTCTTTTGGTGTTGCTATTACCGGTCGTATTTCGAGAATGAAAGACAGCTTACAATAGCGCGATGCAGCTGGTGTAGATCCACACGCAAGCAAGAGAAACGAAGTATCTGGGTCGGTTAATTGATAAATGAGAAATGGCAAAAAAAGGGGGCACGCAGAGAGACATGTGTAAGATTGAAGAAGCTTGATCAGTAAGTCGGTGCTCAAAATATGTGCAGCATAGCAGTTGCCATCAAATGTACTCCGCGTACATGTGTGTATGGGTCTGTATGTATCTGCGTGTTGGAAACTCACTTGTAACAAGTCACCTCACCACCACCACAGCAACCCTTTGCCTCTGCTACCTCGACCCTCTTTCGTTGGTAGATGGGAGTGGAGAAACATATCAGGATTGCCTTGTGTGTGAGTGCGGTTGTACATGTGCGTGCAATATGTCACCCTCTCTCCTAAACTCCTCAGGCGCACGCACACACGCAAACAATACGCATCTATGTGCCATACTAGCGCCTCTGTGTTCGCGGGTTCTGTCCCGCTCTCTCAGCGCGCAGTCGCCGTGCCTCCAGGAAGGCCCGCATCCTCTCCCACACTCTCTCCACAGCGTGCCCGTGACGCTCGTATGCCTGTTTGGCCATTGCGAAGCCCTCATCCGACTCCCCTAGCCAGAAGGATTCCTTTACGGCTCTCCCTGTCCCCGCCCGCGTGGACACTGGCACGGAGGTCTGAGTAGGGGAGGAAGTGGGCATCAGCGTTGAGGACGCGGGGTCCAGTGCCTCCAGCAGCTGCGCCACGGCGGCGCCGCGTCCACTCGTGCACACACCCTCCCAGAGAACGTACACTGGTGCCTTGGCCAGGTGCATAGTCTCCAGCACATGCACCCTCGCAGCGCCCCCGGTGAGCTCCTGCATTGCGTGGAGCAGGATGAAGAGGCTGGCGCAGTGAGGGGCCCCGTGCACAAGCATCATGCCGCCGCCCTCCTCCACGCGCTCCAAACACACTCTCAGCTGCGGCACCAACAGAGTGAACCACGGCAGTATGGCCCCACACCCTTCCTGATCGTCCTCCGCTCTGCGCCTCTTGCGGCCCGGCCCGTCCGTCGTTCCCTGGAGCTCCGCCGGCATCGCGGGCACTTCAGCAGCAGCAGCGACGGCACGCTGTCCATGGTCCTGCACAGCGCCGCCATTCACGAAGAAGAACCGGCGGTCACCCGCCACGCCAGTGCCTTCGCCGCTGTGAAGAGTCCACGTGCTCGGTGGTTTGGTCACATCGCCGTGGAGGAGGGTAAAGCGCTGGGAGAGTGGGTGGCGCGTGAGGGTGGCGTCCATTCGAATGCCAGCATCTGTAGACGGGAGGGTCAAGCCAACCCCACTCCAGCGCAAATCGCCCGCCAAAAACGTCGACACACCGCCAGGCGCGCAGCCAAGGTCCAGGAACGTTCGTGATTTCTCACAGTCACCACGCTGGGTGAAGTCCTGACTGGCGCCGGACAGGATACGTCGTGCGTGCTGGCGGTAACGCTCACACAGCGCACCTGTGTCTGCTGTGGAGAAGGAAGAACCGCCAGGACTGCTCTCAGGTGTGGTTGTCTTGACGGAGCTCCCGCTGACCATGCCGCTTCTTGGCTGGGGTACTGCGGCGCGATTGCCTGCGTACCAGCTGTCGAGCGCGGTGCTCCGCCAGCCACGCTCGCGCTCCTCCTGCAGAGCCTGAAACGGCGCGGAGTGGGCCAGCAAATAACTTCGCCACCGAGTGGCAGCTACGTAAGGGGCAACGGGTGCTCCGGCATCCGCCACTTGATCCTCGCTCATCCACCTTGTCAGTGTTGCATGTGTGTGTGTTGAGGGAGGGGGGGAGGGGGGTGAGCGTATGTGAGGTGGATTCCGCTGATATAAACAGCCAAATTATTTATAAAAAAGAGTCAGCGGCAGAGATGGACAGGGGGGCGCTCATGTATTGCAATAATGCGTTGCCATTACTTCTCCTTGTTGCCCCTCCTCATTCCCTTCGTACAGCGAGGGATGAAGCAAGCACCCTGAGAGGAAGGGAGGGGAGGAAAAGAGAGATTACTACTGCTTTCTGCTGCACTGCCCCCCCTCCTCTCTCCCATCGCACACTCATCCAGTAGTTCGCATTGGTTGGTACTTGCCCACCCGATGGCTTCTTTTGTGTTGTTGTTGCTATTGTTTTGGTTGATAGGTGAAGATCCCATCCTTTATTGCATATTCCCTTTTTATAGGGTGTGCTTAACGTGTGTGTGTCTGTGATGATGATGTCAACGCAATTATGCGGCCATACTGCCATATATGAAAGGACAGCATAGACTGCTCGCCCCTCTCTCTCCCTTCTTTTGCATCTTCTCTCCCATATGCATGTACACTGCAACAACTGTGTGCTTTTGGTGGAGTGACAAAAAAAACACTCAGCGCCAGAGGAATGGGAGGAGAAAGCCTTGCCATCACAACAGAAATGGGTCTTGCCATATTATCAGGAACCTCCCCCCCCCTTACAAGTGACGTCCTCCTCGTCGGTACGTTCTGTGCGTGTATCGTCCTGTGCACTGGAGAGGAGGAGGAGAAGCCAACTCTCCTCTCGTCAATTCGCTTCTGGGTTTTTCTGACTATGTTCTAAGTTATACACATACATTTTCTTCAGCACAGTGTCTGTGCACTGGCCAAAGGCGACATTCTCCTTGAAGCAATCGGTTGCCCACTTGTCGCCTGCCTTCTGCTGGCATTTGACACCAGCATCGTACTCCTTCTTGCAAAATAGAACCGCAATACCTTCAAGATAGGCAGACTTCTGCTTCTGGCAAACAAAGTTAATGTCATCATTGATGCGAGACTGGAGACACTGCTCGAGTGCAATGCGCTGCTCATTGTACTGTGCAGTAAACTCATCTGCCTTCTTGTTGAATTCCTTTGTGTTGCGTGACATGTCGATACGCACAGATGCCTGTATATATATATATATATATATATATATTGTGTGTGTTACAAATATATGATTTGTGTACGGTGTGTATGGGTGTGTCCGTTCCTGCTTTTGTTACTGTTGTCGCCGACTCAAATCAGTATCAGTCCAGCAATTCACTATATATATATATATATATATATATATATATATATATATATATTGGGGCGAGTCACAGGTGCCCAACGTACAGAAAAGGAGAGAAAAAAACGGCCTACAGACATGTGTATGTGTGCGTCGCACAAGGCAGATGGTATGAAGGGTGGAGCAAACGGGAGCAAAGTGCGGGTGAACGAGTAAGATGAATACACTGCGTGGGACTCATTGACTGGGCAGGGGAGGGGGGTAATAGCACCCTCCCCTCCTCCGCCCACACTAGTGTACAGGCATTCATACCGCTGTCATGTACGTATATATATATACATGTATATGTTTGTTAGTTGTTATTGGTAACACCGGTGAAGTCTGGGCCAGTGATAAGTGCTCGGCGGACAACGGATGACCAGCGGTCTGGTGCACACACTCACATTCTCTGTGAACGAGGTATGAATAACAAGGCGGAGCAACCGCGGTCATCGGACGTGTGTGTGTGTGCATGTTGGTTAGACGTAGTTAGTAAGGTTATGTTGTACTGAGGGAGGAGGGAAGAGCTAGAGCGAGGGAGAGGAAGACGAAGCAATGGTGATGGTTCACTCCGCATGCCACATACCCACACCCTCATGCCTGCTAGCGCCGTCGCTCTATGAAGAGACGCACGCCGGAGTTACCCACCAAGCGACCCGACAGCACCGCGCGCGCGTGGAGAGCACTGCCCTCATCTGCGAAGGATGCTATGAGCTGGCCCACACTCTCACCCGCACCCTCTGCAGAGGGCTCCGCTGCCCCCGGGGTGGGGGCCGCTGCCTGGGAGCCCACCAACGCTAAAAATCCCGGCACAGTGGACAGCGTGCGCTCCGCCAGCGAGCGAGGCGCGGGTGGGACGAGGGCACAGTCCACCACACAGGCCTCCGTCTTACACTGAGTGGCCTCGAGCGGAATGTACTGCACCTTCCACCGGCGGCCACACACCTGCGCATTCTGCAGACGCTTGAACATGGTTTGTGCCATATCCTTACTGTCCACCTCCACGCTGAGTGTCGCTCCATCCGCTTCCTCCATGATGGAGGCCTCAGAAATGTGGTGGCGCTGCTGCATGGGAAAGAAACGGCGAACGAGACGAGTGTATATACCCTTCATGTCAGCGGGGAGGTCCGTGAGCAGCACAGACCCATGGCATACCACGGAGCCTCCAGCTTGTGCCTTTGCGGGGCGCCGCTCTTCCTTCTTCGCAGCCTTTGGAACTGCTGACATCACTAAGTAAATGTAGATGGAGAATGAGGGTGTGTGTGTGTGTGTGTTGGGGGAGGGGAGGGGAGCGAGATAGACGTGTCTGCAGCGTACTGAGGAGAGAAGGCAGGAAACACAAAAAAAGGAAAAGAGGGGGGAAGTCAGCAGACAGTGCATGTCCATGTGCGTGAGAGGTGTGTACTGCAGAAATGGGAAGGGGGAGGAGTGTAGAATCTCAAACAGGGTGGAGAGAGTACATGCAGATGTATATATATATATATATATGTCTGTATCCATGTAAGCCTGTATGTAGAGGGAGAGTAACCAAACCATAAACAGACACGGGACGGCATTCTGCGTCTACACAGTGTGCGAGAGGGAGTCGTGGAGCGGGTGTCATCCTCCCGTCCACTCTCCGCCACTTTCCTTTTTCTCTTGGAGGCGGGAGGGGGGAGCCCCTCCACCCTCGAGTTACGCATCCTGTAAATGACGCTGCAACCCCTGCGCCGTCGCCATCATCCACTTGCTCACCTCATAAGAGTGAAAGTCACTGGGGCAGGTGTCCACAATCGCGGCAACTGGGGCAGTGGCATCCGTCTTCGACTTTCCGTACGAGGCTTGTGGATGGTTACTCTCATCCAAGTGGTCAAGAGAGAGTATCAACTCCTCGAGGAGCGAGCCTGTCGACTGGTGTGGCCCCCTGGGTCCGTGCCTCAGCGACGCCGCTGCTCCCTCGCGAGCGGGACGCAGGAGCTCGCGGGTGCGCGGGTCACCTGACATGTGCTGGAGAAGCTGCAGACACCACAGATCAGCTGCTAGCGGGGATTCACGGTATAGGCTCCAGAAGGCCTGCAGGACATTGGAGAGGCTACTCTGCAGTCTTGATGGGAGGTGGTGCAGAGTCGTATCCACCGTGGCATCACTGCCCCGGTCATCGTCATCGGTTGAGCTGCTGGAGTTCCAGGGAAAATCGCGGCCATGTGGCTTCATGCTCGACGCTGAATCTACGTCCGCGGTGCTATACGCTGCCACCATCTCGCACCGCTCCACAGCCTGAGCGAACTTGCCCATCACATCGCTTCCTGTGTCCATCGGCATGTTGTTGGCTGAGAAGGACGAAGAGACGTCGTCACTGCCCTCCTCCTCCACATCGCTGCCACTGCTTTGCCCCCGAGTGTTTGCCTGCGCGTAGTTTGCACTGCAGTTTATGAAAACATGATAGAGCCCGCTGGAGGGAAACGCTGCTGCCTCTATCTGAGCAGTGACCGGGCTCTGCATCGAGGCAGTAAGGGCGGGGGAGTGACCACGGCCCAGCCGTCCGTGCTGGGGCGCGGTCAGGTGCACGTGCGGGAGGCCCTCAGCACCGCCGGGCTCCCCATTCGGCCGCGTACTCGCCCAGGTGAATGCACGCTGGTGAAAGTCCAGGGAGACGTCCAAAAAGGGCACCGCGCAGAGCTTCCTCGAACATCCCGAGGTGCTGCGTTGCGGCGGCGGCGGTGGCGCCCGCGACTGCTGGGGGTCCGTGCCCGCTGGCCCACCTGCAGGCCTCTGGCGCACCGTCGGGATGCCGTCGCGCAGGACCAGAACCTCCGCGTCCACCATGCCGCCGGTCTCTGCGCTACCCACGGCGCGCTCCAGCGCCAGCACGCACCGCTCTTGCCCACAGTCGTCGGCGACGAGCATAGAGGTGAACCATGCACTGCGCAGCAGCTCCTCTACACTTGGCCGCTCTGCTGGGTCGGGCCGCAGACAGCTCTGCACAAGGGACATGAACCCGTCTGACCACGGCTGTGGCTGCAGTGCGGGCAGCGGCACGTGCTGTCTCGTCAGCCAGGTAGGGAACACGCCATCCGCCAGCTCAATGGCCAGCATGCCCACCATGTACACATCACATGCGGGGCTGAGAAGGCTGCGAGGCTGCTCTGTGTTCGCGACCAATCGCAGCGGGCACGCGGGCGCGCTCGTGTGTCCTCCATCAGCTGCGGTGGTGGTGGCCGAGGAGGAGAGGGGTGGCTCCGCTGTAACGCACTCCGGTGGCGGTACCAGCCCCGCGCGCTCCACGCGAAATAGAGCCGGCTCGTCATCGGGCCTCCGCAGCCACTCCTCATCACCCCCGGTCGCAGTAGTGGTGGTAAAACTGCAACTCTCACCCTCAGCGCCTGATGTCGGAGTCTCTGTCATGTTAACACGTGACGTAGTCCCCGTCGCCTCCTGCCCGCCACTGCTGCAATACTGCTCCGCGACCGCCAGCGTGACCGCCTGCTCCACTCTTTCATACAAGTTATCAATGAGGATCACCTCCCGTGACCACAGGAGAGGACTGGAGGTACTGGCTTCTGCTCCTGTAAAGGTGTCGATGGCATGGGCGGGCCCTGCTCCAGCCCCGTCACCTCCGCGGGTGCTGCTCGAGGCAGCCCCCCTCTCACCGGCTGGCAGGCCTGAGTAAACGATATCAACTGGCGCGCCAACAACATCCTCCCCGTCTTGCACCCGAACCGCCACGCGATAATCCCGCGCGGTGCGAGGGAGCGCCAGCGCTGTTTTGGATGCGGCTCCAGTGGGAAACGAGGAGGAGGCAGAACTCATACGCCTCCCGCTCACTTCTCCGGTAACGCCACCTCCCGCGGCACCCTCCGCCCGCCCGACGCAGCCAACACAGCAAGCAGTGGCGGCGGCCTCAGCAGGCAGCCACTGAGCGGAGAGCACGACGGACTTTTCGCAAGTCGCTCGCCCTGCTACGCCACTGGTCCTCGATGAGGTGTCGTGCATTAACTGAGGTGAGGCGCTCCGCAGCCCGTCACTGTGCAGAATGGGAGAATGAACACCATTGTACTGGGCACCGCCGCCCTGCTCCTCCTCCTCCTCGCCGCCGCTCAGCTCTTCGTCAACTTCACACGAACTCTGCGTGTTGTCGCTACGCTCGCCACTAGTTACTGCATCGCAGCTGCCGCTGCCATGCTCTGCCATGCTGCCGTGCGGAGCGTAAGTCGTCGCCCCAGCCTCCGTGTGGATCGAGACGGAGGTGGCCTTCCCAGCCTCAGCGGCGATGCTGCGGAACAGCGCCGACGCCGAATCCGCCGCAGCGGCGCCGGTGGCCACACCCGCTCCGTCAGCGTGCGTGGGAGGTTTCCCACCAGTGACCGCCTCTAACCCCGATGCAGTCATGGCGTGCGCCAGCGCAAACACGTTGGAGGCCTTGATCCCACCGTGGCTGCGTCTCTGCTTGTGAAGCGCGGAGAGCCTCCGCAGCGTGGAGTGGAGGATGTTGCGGATCACATGCTCCCGCTGCACCGCGCTTGGCCTCTCGTGGGTCACCCAGCTGTGCAGTAGGCTGCCCACGTTACCCTGCGAAATGAGGGGCAGCGCCATGGCAATCATCAGCACAGGTGCGTTCTCATCGCACACCTGCAGCGCGGCCGGAGAGGGCTGTAGTGGCTCCTCGTTCGACGCAGACAGCTCGCCGCTCTGAAGAAATCCCAACGCAGCATCGCTGTGCTTTCGGTCAGCATTTGGTAGTCGCCAGTGCTCAGGGTTGACTGAGCGTATCTCAATCCCCTGATACGGTAACGTGAGGAAGAGGTCGCCCGTCTCTGAGACCGGAGCGTCGCACACCAGCGCAGGCGTGGAGGCCAGCGCCACGTGGCGCGGAACACCACGGCACTGGCTGCATTGCCTGTGACGGTGGCGTTGAAACCGCTGTCGCTGCTGTGCGGTGGCTGTGGACCTCACCGTGGCGGGCTCTCCCTCGTGTTCGCACTGCTGCTGAGCAGATGGTGGTGGTGTCGTGGTGGTCGACAGTGCGATGGGGCTCTGCAGAGGAACGAAGTATGCACGGGGGGTAGCAAAAGGCACTGCAGAGGAAATGGCTATCGTTGGCGGCCCGGGCGGGCAGTGCGCCCGCAGCGCATTCCTGTCAGCGGCAAAGAGATCAAGGAGGTGGTTGCGGAGGGAGCGAGTAAAGGCATCATTTAGCAACGCAGTCAAGTCGAGTGCGCCAGAGCTGACCTCTTTGACCGCGCCGAATTTGCCGCCTCCGCCGCCGCCTGGCCCACACGACCCACGCCCCTCCACCCAATGAGCCGTGTCGGCAGAGCTGCTGCGCTGGGCTGTGGAGGGGGGCTCCACCTTTGAGGTCGGCGACCTCACTGAATGCGACATGGCTTCGTCACTTCCGGGGAGATGTAAAAAGGCACCAACGGGCTGCGCAGGCGGTTCCTCGGGGTCGCCCTCGAACGAGGAGACAGAGGCCGTGGTGGCTCGATCTCCTGTGCCGCTCTGGAAAGGCTGCGGCGGGTAGCGCTGCAGCGGCGTCACCACGCTGGTCGACTTTCCCCAGCGATCACCGCTTCCATTTCCCGCTTCCGCCCCCAGCTCGACGTCCAGTCCAACTCCTTGTGTTGTCCGAAGCCATGGGGCGAAGGCAGAGCCGAGTGAAGAAGCGGTCACGGTGTCCTCGAGTGTTCCCGCTGCTGGGACGGAGTGGCCGCCGCTGCACTCCAGTGACCGCGCCGCAACCGCGCTGTTCGTGTAGGAGCCTCGCGTGCTCCTGCGCACGCGCCGGTGGACCTCGCGCAGCTCTGCGGCTGTGAGTAGCAGCACCCGCACCGCGCAAGGGTGGCGCTCGGGAGCGCGCATCGTCCCCTTCACCACGTGGACCCCGCAGCGGACGTTGTCGCGTGCCGGGACAGTGGCCCGCGACAGGGTCGGCACAGGATCGGCTGCATCCCAGCTGGTGCGCTGAACGTAGCCTAGCAGTGGGTGCTGTCGAGCGGCGCCACTGCCACCACCGCCGCCGCTGACACCGTAGAACGTGCCCCCGCGATGTATTGGGGACTTGGAGAGCGCCAAGGCGCTGGTGGTGCTGGAGGTAGAAGAGTTGGCACCGCCATGAGAGCGCTGGCCCTCGACCCTGGTGCTGCTCCGCCGCAAGGCACCAGCATTGCGAGCACCACCGCCGTTCGACGCGGCTGTCGCGGTAACGGCGCCGCCATCAGCTGCTCGCTGGGCCGGCTGGGACTGCTGCAAATCCTCGCGCGGCACTGGGCTGTCAATGAGCAAACGCTCCGTGTTCGGAGGGGAGATGCTGCTAGTGCGGCTCTCATAGAAGCCGGCCTGCTCTGGACTCCCGCAAGCTGCAGGGGCAAGGGCAGGTGTGGTGGAAGTGGAGGACAAGTCCTCAACGTGACCGGGAACGTTATGAGTGTGACTGCCATTTCGATGGCGGTGGTGGTGGCCGTCGTCACAGCTGTGCGACTCGATCCAGCAGGCCGACGGTGGTGCGAAGACAGAGATGATGTCCGGCGCAGTCTGCTGGGCTGTGGTTCGGGTGTGAGCGACAGCGCCACCGGTAGAAGCGGTGACGGTGCTATCATCAAAGGGTCTCCACTGCTGGCTGTGAGTCTCCGCCCTGTCGCTGCCGTCCTCAATGAAGCCAGGCGACGGACAAGCCGGCGATGCCGCTGGTGTGTACGGCCCCGCGTCCTCGGCTCTGCCGAAGTTGACCTGTGCGACCGCTCGGGTCGAAGCAACACTCCGGGGCCCTCGAGAGCCAGCGATGTGGCGCGGGTGACCAGGATAGTACCCACTCACAGACAGCGCCATGTCTCCGTCCATGGCATCGGCCCCCAGCGACTGAGTCATTGATCCACTGCGGTGCTGCAGCCCGAGGCCGCCCTCTCCCGCCACCCAACTGACTGAGCTAGTCAGGTGACGCAGCGTGGGGGCTTGGTGCTGGTCTCCGTGGGGTATGAGCTGTGGCGGAGGCCGATCTTGCCCGTCCGCGCCCTCAGATTGGGGATGCCGCCGCCCTGTGGGGCTCACCAGTTTGGTCTCAGCGCTCTCGAAGGAGAATGGAGCACCAGCTGTTAATGACCGCAGGAGGAAGGGCCGCTTGGCTGCATCCATGGTCACGGAGAGCGCCGCATCACGGTTGCTGGTGGCGGTCATCGAGTGGGATGGGATGCTGACATCAGAATACGTGGAGCGATCACCCATGCGGGATTGCAAGCGCTCCTGTGAGCGCGGTCGCGAGTCCTCAGGTGGTGCTGCCGTAGGTGCTCTTGCCTGCTGCGACATGGGCACGGGATGCTGCTGGGGGGGCACAGCATCGTTTGTGCGTCCGAAAGGGTTAGCGGATCTCCCGGGGCGAGTGCCCCTGTCCGGCACTGGGTTGGGGCTGGCCGCCACCCCTGCTGTGGCGGGCTCCTGCGTCCTTGGCGACTTCGCCCGCGCCGAGGACGTCGGGTCTCCCAGTGAGAGGTAACGTTTCCGCAGCCGTTCCGTCTGGTTGGGTCGTCGCTTGCGCTGGGTGACCGGCGACGGTGGTGTCGTGGTCCCGCGGCGAGCCTGTGCGGGTGGCCACATCTGCTGCAGAGAATGCAGGTCTGGCCGCTCGTGTGGTTGCAGCGTGGGAGTGGGGGTCACCACGCCGGTGGTGTTGTCGCTGCGCCGCCGCGTCTGCGCGGCGGCTCCCTTCGTTGGCCGGTGGGGTACGCTCCTCCGAAGGGCGGTGGCGGTTGGGGCTGTCGCGACCGCATGGTCTCCACAGCCAAGCTGCCGAGGAGTCGTGATGCCTCCGCACACACGGGTCAAGCGCGGCCTATAAGAAGTGACAGACACACCTGCCTCCCCGGAGCCGGTCCGCTGGCCTGCCTGTGTCTGTGACCCCCTTCTTACGGCAGTGGTGGTGATAATGCCGTGCGCCACTCTACTAGTGTTGCGGTGGTCTCCCTGTGCGGCATCGCCCATTGCTCGTGAACCGCAAGCGGAGAGAAGAGAATAAGAAAGCAAAATGAATAATCGCTAAAAGAAGGGGGAAACGTGCGAAAAAAGGACTATATATATATATATATATATAGTCCTTTTTTCGCGTGGATGATTCAGTGATCCAGTGACTAATGGGATAAAAGAGAACAACACACAAAAAAGAGTGTGTGTGTGTGTGCGTCTGTCTGTGTATGTGTACGTTCTCTTGCTATTGTGGTTACCGCCTCTACACCACAGAACAGCAGAAGTAACAGTAAGTAGCCAAGTGATAGCCATTTTGCAGGTAGCATTATATATATATATATATATAACACAGAGGAGGCCACATTAGGAGAGTACGAAACAGATTGAAGGAAGAAGGAGGAGTGTGCTGGTCGACATAAGAAACACGTCTGATAAACAAAAGCAATTAGCCTATCATATATCTGTTGTTGTTGTTTTGTGTTTCTCAATGTTGGGATAATGGAGGTTGTGAGCATCCACATTCCATGTCCAAACGTGTGGTTCTCCCCATGTATTTGTCTTTTCCTCTGGTGACGCGGGGGGTCTAATGTCAGCCCCCGCCAGTGTGTATAGCCACAGCGAGAGCAGGTGCGAGCGTGAAAGAAGTAATAAAAAATGGTGGGGTAGGACACAGCGAACCTCTCACAAACACCGTAGCGTGGGCTTTCCCACTCATCATATCAAATATTCGGCTCAATAATTCCGCTGTGAAGTAGTCACACGTGGACACAGGAGACTCATACTTTTCGATGGAATATATGCATACACGACAATAAACAGCCATCAGAATGAAGAAACCATATAATAATAATAATAATAATACGAGCAACAATGAGGGTACGTGGCAGCAGTTTGCCTTGTGTCTGTGTGTGTGTGTGTGTCAATGTGTGTGTGTGTGTGTATCTTCGTGAACGCATTAATATCAACCGGGACAAAAAAAACAAACTGCAGAGACGCAGTTTGTCCTCCCGCCTCTCCTCTCCTCTCACACCCTCTCCATAACGAGGGGGGGAGAGAGACAGAAGCAGGTGGATACTGTGGTTGAGCAGGGGAGAGAAAGTAGTGGAGTCGGAGGACGAGAGCAGAGGACGAGAGCCGATGCAGCAATGGAAAGTGCCCTCAGACTTATCGGTCCAAAACAAAACATGGGCAGAGCGTTCTGCTGCAACGCGGAGCAGGGAAATGATAACCAGGGAGGTAAAATAATATTTAAAAAGGCAAAACAATGATTGTACAACAAATATTACACACATGCACAGACGCCCTCTCTCTCTGTCTCGCGTTTGCGTTCCTCTCCGCTCAGCATATCAAATCATTACTCTTGCTGCGTGTCAGTGATAAAGTAAGCCACCCTTACACAGGAACTATAAAAATGAAAGCACCTGCACACGACCTCAGGGGCACGCACGCTCGTAGAAGTATACGTATATATATACATATTTGAGCGGACATGCCAGTGGATGCGCGATCCTCCTCCTCTCGTCCTCATAGCAGGCTGTTGGTTGGAGATTAACTCCCAGACATAATGTCATTATAAAGTTGATCAAAAAGGTCGTCCCCGCCGCCCTGCGTACGCTCCGGCTCCCCCGTCACCTCCTTCGCCACACTGGGCCTCCTCACTATTGGCAGATGATGTGCATCATCTGTGCTGGTAGTGCGCAAAGAGGATTGGGGAGAGGGAGTAGTTTCATGAGAAGGCGACAACAGTGTCACCACACCGACAGGATGTGCTCCTTCACCTGCGGACTTCCGTGTGGGTTGCCGCTGCTGTGAGAACTCCTGCACGGTCACCGTCGGGGCTTTTGTTGTGGCTGGTGAGCTCTGTACGAGTATTTTGGAGCCCACCTCTATGCGGCTCTCCTCTCGACCGCTGTCCTTCACGCTAGCATCATCAGACACGTTGGTGTGTGGAGTCGTGCCATGCGTGCTGGCTGCGGGCACCTCCTCTTCCCTGCCTGGCGTGGATGGCGCGTGGCCTGGTACAGTATCTACTGCCGCGATCGCAGGCTGTTGTGTCCCCGCAGACAAGCAGGAAGCTAAGAGCACGAAATCACTGCTGCTTTGTTGCGCAGCATCTGCCTTATCATCAGATGTGATAGCAGTACTGGCCATGGTGGTGTTGGTCGGAAGAGGAACTGGAGCGTTGGCGGTGGTGTTGGTGCTACCAGCATCCACAGACTCCGGAACGAGCTGCAGCTTGTGCGCCCACAGCGCCGCCTCTTTGAGGAAGGGGTGCTCGAGGGCCTCGCTGGCGGTCATGCGCTTCTGCGGGTCCGGCTCCAGCAGCCGTCGGACGAAGGAGATGGCGGCGCCGCTCACCCCCTCCCACCGTGCGCTGTTGCAGCGCGGCACACAGCGCTGCTGCTGCAGGTGCGTGGAGGTGGTGGTCGCGTTGAAAGGGAAGCAGCCGCTGAGCAGGACATACGTGACCACACCCAGCGCATACATGTCGAGCTGCTTCGCCATGGAGAGAGTGGTGGGCCTGCGGGTCCAGGAGTGAGCCAGGAGCCACTCCAGCATCTCAGGTGGCAGGTACTTCTCCGTGCCGCAGGGAGTCAGCAGAAGCAGCATGTCAGCTTGTGTGCAACTGCTGGCGCCCTCCTCGCAAGTCGAGAGCGTCGCCGCGGTGGAGTTGCGCGGCCACTGCCCAGACCGGCTCAAAGGGGTAAAGCCGGAGGTGGCCATGTTCACCTGCGACGTCCTCCGGTGCTTCTGCGCTGGTGGAGAGGATGGGGAAGCGCAGTGCGGCGGCAGCTGTGGTGGGAGCCGCCTCAACGACGTTTCCGCTGCGTCGTCTGTGGCGTTTAGGAATGCGTGGCAGCTGTCTGGGCTCAGTGGCATTGCCATTGCGGGGAGTGTTGCTGCTGCTGTGTCACCAGTGACCGCCCGGCTGTAGCAGCCGCTGTCCACGGAAAGCGCGGCAACAGACCTGCGGCCCGACATACCTGATGGAAGCGGCAGCACAGAGCTTGTTGGAGAAGAGCCCCGCGCGCTAGCAGCCTCCTCGATGGTTCTGTTTGGTGGGCTACCACTCGATGCCGGCATTGATGCGGAGAGTGGCTCCGCTGCTGTCGCGGCAAAGGTGCTGTCCTTGTGAGAGGCGTCCGGGTTGAAGGGAACTAGAGATTGGAACTGGGGACTATCGCTCCTATCCATCTCCGCCATCTCATCGTAATCGCCATCGTGCTCAGAGCAGTTGGATGAGGATGTCTCTGAGGCACTCACGTCTGTACTGGACGCGCCACTTTCCTCATCCATCACCTCCTCCATATCATAGTAGCCGGTGAGCATGTTTGCTGTGGAGGGGGCGGGGGAGGGCAGCCCGAAGCGGTACTGCGACATGCTTGCCCGCATCTGAGCCTTCAAGTGAGGGCTGCGCTGTCCGAGGGGACCCCCGCGGTGATTGACGCTGCCGCTACGATTGTGGTGGTGGTGGTGGTGCTGAGAGCTCGTGGTCGCTGTGCTCCCTCTGGCAGTGCGGCCAGACTTCAGACGCCGTGCGAGGCCAAAGTCGATGAGCGTCATGCGCAGCAGTCGGGTGGCTACTGAGGTACCATCATCGCTGTCGTCGCCCCCCGCGCAGATGCCTTTGCGATCCTCGCTGGTGTCCTCGTCGTTGTCGTCCGCTGCCTTCCTGCCCACGCTGCGCCGCCTAGGGGCAGTGGCGCCAACGGGAGTGGAGGGGCCCCGAGCTGCTCTACTTGGGGGCCCGCCATCCGCCTTGTGCACGACAGGGCCAAGCACCTGCTGCAGCCTCTCTGTCGGCGCGTCAACAAAGGAAATGAGCACATTCTCCAACTTCACATCGCGGTGGATCAGGCCAAACTCGTCGTGTAGGTAACACACAGTTTCCATCAACTGATAGATCATCAGAGCCGCCCGTGCCTCGGAGGGTGGGCCAAAGCGTGAGAGGTATTCCCGGGCATCCATGCTGCCCTCATGCAGCGCCATGGAGATGACAAACTCATCTGGGGTGCGCAGGGCCTCATAGTAGCGCGAGCACCCTGTGTGCCGCAGTCGCCGCAGCACGGCAATCTCGCGCTCCACCTCCACCAGCTCTCGCCTCTGACTGTGGTTCGCAGCAGCAGCAGACGCGGTGGCCGCCGTGTTTGGCGTGGTCGCGCTATCTGAGAAGAGCTGCTGGGGCGGCTGCTGGAGAGGATCGCGCCGCCAGAGAGTCGACTTCTTCTTCGCCTTGCGCGGGATCACCTTGAGGGCTACCATCGATAAGGCCTCCACAGGCGTGGCGCACACATTGGCGCCCGAGGGGGGCCTGGCCATAGTCGTGCATATCTGCTCGAGGCAGTCGTCGCCGCGGAGGGCAGCGTACGGACCTGACGCGAAGCAGGCGCAGTCACCCCCGCGCAAGATCGGCACCGCGGCGTACACCTGCGAGAAGGCACCGGTGCCAATCCGGTCCACCAGAGGGTTGAAGGCATAGAAATCCTGAAGATCCTCCACGCGCAGGCACGAGTGTGGCGCTGCCGCACTGCCGGCCGCTGGGCCACTGGCGGGCAGCGCTGTGCATGCTGCGGCTTCTCTGCTCTCCTCCTTCTCCGCACCCTTGCCCAGCGACTTCTGCGCGTGCTGACGGCGGTGGCGGCGTCGATTGAGCAGTGGCAGTGCTGGCACCGACGTTGCACGTACCGCCCGCAGTCGCCCCTCCAGTCTTACTGCTGAGTTGCCCTGTCTCTCCTCCAGACTCAGGCGCGGCGACGCAGGGGGCCCACGCCTCGCCTCCCCCGGGAGGACGACTGCTGGACTGAGGCGGCGTAACTGCTCTCCATAAAAGTGTCGCTCAAACGCGTACAGTGGCAGCTGCGTGAGCGCCACCACAGCGCCGCTCTCTGTGAGGAGGGGATTGCCCTCCGCATCCTCCTCGGACACGCCCGCCACCCGCACCGCCCGCGCAGGCTTCATGCCGCCACTGTACATCACCAGCCGCGCAGGGTGATGGAGCACCACGGCAGCGGGGCCGCTGCTCGAGCCAGGCAGCGCCGCCAGCGCTTTCACCCGCGATGACGACGCCGTGGCGTTAACGACCCTGCGGCAGCGGTAGTGTGCAGGGGCGGAGGAGGCCCGGGCTCTGTAGAGCTCCCGCAACTGCTGCAGGGCGGAGACCTGCTCGGGACGCAGGGCCGTGTGCCCGTGGCGCCGGCGGTGAGCGGTGGACTTTGGCGCGGCGACACCGCCGCTGTGATGCTGCGCGGGTGTGGGCAGCTGAGGTAGTGGCGTAGGAATTAATGGGCAGGGCGGCGACGCGGAGGTGCCCGCAACATCGCCGGCGATGTCCGCCTCGTCGAGCCTGCACATCAGCGATCCTGATGGCGGCACTGCCCACAGCTTCTGCGTGGCTACCGGCGATGGAGGTGACAAAGGATGGAGCGGGAGGGCCGCGCCGCCACCGCCGTTGGCACCGCCATCGAGACTCTCCGCTCTGCCGAGAAGTCGCAAAAGCAGCGGCGTCAACGGACGCGTGCCAAACGCGGAATAGTTTGTGTAGCTGCGGCCAAGCACGTAATGATGGAGGGGGATTGGTTGCTCTCGCACGCGCTGAATACGCCACCACCGCAAGCGATCTACCACCTGCACTGCCGCCACCGTCGCGGCCCGGTGCGATGCCCTGCCGCCACTGTGATCGCTCGTGCATGCGGCCCCATCACTCTCCACAAGGACTGGCTCTGTGCCTGCATGGCCTATGCCGTCCAAGGCTGCTGATGCGGTACTCCGAGAGCTGCGCATGGCTACAATGGTGAAGGCTTCAGCAGTATCGAATGAAAGAGCGGCGGATACAACAGAGCGGGCTCGGTCTGAAAATGTTTATAATGGTTACGGGAGTGGGGGGAGAGGGTACGCGTGTTCTCTATTTCGTGGTCCAGAGGGGAGGGAGGGGAGGGGGCGCGGATACGGATGGACTGTGTATGATCCTGATAGGAAGTTGTTTTTGAAGGCAAGCAAACACGTGAGAGAGCCAAAGACCTTTCCCCTCTACGCGGTGATATCTGCCCGTCCTGTGCCAACGAAATCACTCCCCTCCTTTCTGTGTGTATCTGTAATATGCGGACTGCTTCTCTTATATATATATATATTTGTAAACAGCTTCCTTCTCCTGACGTGTGTTTTGCGCGCTGATAGTTAGGCGGTCCCGCTGGGTTGAGGAGGAGCAGGCGGCGTTTGCTGGATTAGAAGTGTATGCAGCAGCCCTCTCTGCGCTGCTATTGTTCAGGTACGTGATTGTGTGGTCTGTGGTGCTGCTGTTTTTGCTCGTGTTGTATGTTTGCGCTCTCTGCCCCTCCAATCCGAGAGAGGGGACAGTGAAGGAATAACAAAAAAGGGGGAAGAACAACTGGAGAGAGCGGTTAGATGGAAGAAGATGAGTAACTAGCCGCTGTGCGGTTCTTGTTATTTTTTACACAATTTGTTCACTCTGTTGTCGCTGCTGCTGGTGGTGGTGTTGCACGGCCCGCGCACAGCGCTCTTTATTCTAATGCGGTTGAACGTCCCCCCACCGTGCCTACCAGTACAGTGGCTAACGAGTCGTAAAGGTTGAAAGATAATTCTTTTGTGTGTGTGTTTGGGGGTGTGCGGGGAGATGGAGAGAAGAGAGAAAGAGAGCGCGTGAAGTGGCAATGCGATGCACATGTGTGTGTGTGTGTTGTAAGACCCGGTTTTGCGATTTGCATTGTGGCCTTACTCCAAAAGTGGAGAATCCATCTCCCAGTTAGCTCTGCAAGTGCAGTATACGTGTGAGCGTGCTTTTTTTTTTTTGAGCCGTCATGATCCGTTTTGTTGTTGTGGTGGTTAGTTACCTCCTTAGCCTCCCAATGTAGCAATAACAACAGTAAAAACTGTCTTCTTTGCTCTAGAAGCTGTGGCTTGTCGGTGGACAGTGCGGCCGCCAAAACACACGCACGCACAGACACACCAAAGGAAGTGCACGATTGCGTGTTATTATTTATTCATTTACTTTTCTCCTTTTTCCCCCAATCGCTGCCGTTACGCGTAGTCTCTTCGCTCAGCTTACTTCACTCTCCTCTTCACTCTCGCCTTGGTGTACATTGTTTTACCACTGCTATCTTCTTGTCCTCACTATTTCGTACTTCTTTTTTTTTAAACTTAATCGATGCATTAAACGTCAGAACGAAAAGGGGGAAGGATAAGCAACAGTGTCAAAAAGGTACGAGATGGAGCAGCACAGGGGCGGGCAATGATGAAGGAAGTGAAAGAGAGAACAGCCAACGTAAAAGGAAAAATGGAGCGCTCTGATCGAAAAGAAGGGCCAATTTGCCTACTTAATCGCAGAGTTCCCTCTTTTTCTCTCTCTTAGCAACTGTAACCTCACCATCTTCTTTCTCTCCACAATCCCTACTCCCCTCTTTTATCATGATCTTTTCCCTTCTTCACAAGAACAACCATAATGATGACAACCATAACAACATCATAATAAAAAAATTCCACAAGTTGCCTTGCTAGAAGTGATCAGCAAGCAGTCCAGACCAAAGATGATCACAAACGAGAAAATATGTTATGCATTACACGTATTAATAGATTAACATAGTCCTTAATGTTTACAAAGAGAAAAAGAGAATATAATTTTCAAGCGAATATCACAAGTACAGAGCTTCCGGACACCCATGCGTCGCTAAAAAAGAACCTATGCAGAGGGGAGAGGAAATGGAGAGGGAATCTACTGGGCCATCTTTTCAATTAATTGTATCTCGCCGTTCGCTGCCACCACGACGCAGCCGGCGCCGTTCCCGTGGCCGAGGTAGTTGCTGCTGCTGAAGACAGTGAGCACCTTGTTGCTCTTGCTCCACCGCAGCCCGTGGGCCTTCTCCTGGTGTGCGCGGAAGAGCATTGTGTAGCCGTAGGCAGAGAGGAAAGTGTCCACAGCCTTCGCCGAGAAGCTCACCACGTTGCTGCCGCGTGTGTTGATCCCAAAGCCCCACTCATCTACTTGCATGGCGCCATCGCCGTCCTCGCACTCCGTGAGGGTCGGGTCGGACCACATCAGATCAAATGTGATGTACCACGCCCGTCGCACCTCCTCGCCCAGCAGCTCTGGCACATACTTCGCTCGGAATGCCCGCTCTGCCTCCGCCACCTCCTCCACACCACCCGCCGCGCCGCTCTCCGTGAGGTCCGAGCCTGTGGTAGAGCAGTCCGCCGTCCTCGCGCCTCCGCTGGGGGCGCCGTCCGTTGTGGCCGGTCTCTGCCTGCGCATGTGCTGCCTGTAGTCCAGCGTGAAGCCCTCAGGGGCCAACTGTGGATAGGAAGCGTAGAGCGGCACTAGTAGGTCGGTGAAGAAGTAGTCCGGCGCGCACTCGGGGTCGTCCTTAGCGGCCGGGTTGTTTGGGAACAGCGTGAGCATGCGTGGGAAGTTCAGCGTGCGCAGAAAGTCCAGTGCGCCCTCGCTCGTCGGTGGCCCACTAAAGCGGGGGATGCCGCCGTGTGTGCAGAGGATGCGCTCCTCGTGCGCCTGGTGGCGCAGTGGCTGCCCCCGCGTCGCGCTCGCGTCTGTGAAGGTGTTGTATGCCTCCGCTGGCGGGGCGTGGCAGCCCTTGCCGGGCGGCGGTGCATGCGGGTGCCCGTGCAGGCCCACCGCATGCACGGTCATGTCTGGCAGAGACATGGAGCGCGGAGGTGTGGCGCTGGTGCTCGCGCCGCCGCCCCCACTTAGGTTGGTGGTCGAGCTGTTGCGGCGTGGGCTGCTGCGACCCCCGTTGATGGCGCTCGCGCTGGGCGGGTGGATCGGCACGGCGACCTGACTGACGTACAGGTTGGGGTGGACAGGGTGGGTGGTGGTGCGGAGGTACGACGCGTTCGGCGCGCCGGGGATGATGAGCTCGGCGCCGAGGGGCAGGTAGCGGAAAAGAGAGGTCACCTCACGGAAGAGCTTCACGCCCTCCGCGTAGCCAAAGACGGCCTGGCACTGCGCGAGGAAGCAGGAGTGCCCATAGGTGCGCAGATCCCCACACACAACACGGTCCTCGTGGTTGCCACGGAGGAGTACGATCTTGGATGCGTTCATGATCTTCAGTGAGAACAGCAACATGACGCATTCCAGTGAGAAGGCCCCGCGGTCCACGTAATCTCCGAGACACAGCAAGTTGGCTGGAGTGAGATTGAAGTCGTGGAAGATCAAGATACGCTTGAGGAAGAAGGAGAGGTCCTCAAAGTTGCCGTGAATGTCACCGAGGACAAAAGCTGGAGCATTGATGGGCGGCAGCATCCCCTGATGTGGCGACAGTGTCTCCTGCTCCAATATCGGCCGCACCTGAGCGATCACCTGATAGCATAGGGCCAGGAAGTACTGTTTGCTCTCAACAGTGCTGTAATAGAGGAAGGTGCCGCCAATATAATTGCGCATAATGTAATGATAAGGGCTCTCCTCGAGCTTTGCAACGGGCTGCATGAGTGTATCGCGGTGCCGCGGCCGGCGCTCCTGCGGCTGCTGCGAGGTGGACGAGGCCCTCTGTACCAGTGCGGTGGCAGGCAGCGGGCTCATGGGAAAGGCCTGTTCTTCATGCTGTCCTGGCCGAGCCTGGAATGTGGAATGCGGGGACACAATGCGTGCGTTGTGCGCGGACTGCTGAGTGTCACTCTTTGGGAGGGACTGGCCAAGGGGCTCCATCGGTGCACTGGTGGTCGCCATGGCTGCGGCGTCAGTGGTGGAGGTGGGCAGCATGGCATCCAGCTCCTCAGTCTCTCCCGGGAGATCCCCGGCAGCGACTCCTGAAGACTCCCCGGTGCGGAGGTGACGATCTATCAGCAACTGCCGGTGGCCGGCGCGCAGTGTGGCGAAGGTGTTCGGGGTGGCCACGCTGTCCACCGTAAAGGTCAGCTTCGGGGATGGGCTCGCCCTCCCGCTCGCCGCGCTGTCGATAGAGCAATCCGCCTCCAGTGTGCAGCCACGCGGGCCCCACACCACAGTCTCTGGCTGGGTGAAGGGTCCATAGCGGGGCCGCAGGCACGGCGTGTCCGCCTCAGCGGGGCTTGCATAATTCGTCAAGGCAAGTAGCTCACTGATGGATTTGATTTGCGGCACTCCGTCACCCAGGACACAGCGCACATAGGGGTTCATCCGCAAGGTGCTCACGTGCCCGTGAGGGTGGTGATGCTGCTCATCGCCAGCGCAGTGGTCGATATGGTATGTACCCGCCGCATCGGAAGGTGGCATAGTGGGCTTCGCAGCTGACCCCTTGTTGGGCCTGCAATGACGACCCCCACGGGCTCTGTTCCAGCGAGATCGACTACGTCTGTCAGTGGAGGCAGAGTGCTCAGGAGCCGGCTCACGTGCATGCTGGCTCCCGTCCACGTGGTGCGCATTGCCGTAGTCCGTGGGATTTTGTCTGTCGCGACGGCGACCTCCCCTATGGCCCCAATGCCGTGGTTGCGGCTGGGGAAGCTCCCCCGGTCCATCAACTGTCCCCTCTCCTGGGGCCACAGCGTTCGGCTTCGCCTTGTGCGTCACCGCAGCTCGTCGCGGCCAGCGGCGTGACCTATGGCGCGCTCTGTTCCAGCCTGTAGAAATGGTTGTCACCGCCCCATCGCCATCGGCCCCCTCAGTACAGCCTCTACCATCGTCCCGCTCCCCTTCCTGCATGGCCGCTGCTGGAGGTACTGGTACGACGGAGAGGAATGAGAGGGAGAGAGAGGGGGGGAGCAGGCGAGGAAAAGTCGGCTGGAGAGCGGCAATATATGCGTGCACGTCAACGCCTCTGTGTGGAGCAAAGGAGTGGTGATTATTACAGAAGGAAGGAGTAAAAAAAAGGAAGGGAGAGTGCAGTAGAGTAACCGCACGGAACCGCCAGAGCCGTGCCTCAACGGGTTCAGCATCGCCCTGTGGCAAAGGCAAGAGAGGCGGGGGGAGAGGACGCCAACTCTTGAATCGTGGCCCCTAGTCTCATATATGTGTATTGTTATGTTTACCAATTCTTGATACACAGTTTCTCGGAATTGGCACGTCCCTCCGTCCTCCCTCCTGCCGACTTCCACCACTGCCAAGAGGAAAGGGTGAGAGGGCTAGGAAAAGACAACGCTGCTTCGGTTCGTAAAGAGGAGTCTGGACGTTCCCCGCAGAGGGGGCATGTGAGGGCAAGAGAGCACTCCCTGGCAAGGAAAAGGCAGATCAGCGGTGCTATATACATATTGATCAATCTTCCTTATTCCCATACTAGCCAGCCGTCCATATATATGTATATACATATATAGATGTACCCACACACATTCCCCATGTAACATTTGCAGCAGCGTAATCTCACCCGCTCTCACTCCTTCTCCCAGCCCCTGTTCTGCCCTCCACCAGCGCACAGACACACACGCACATACACACTCAGCACGTAACGTCCCCTCTTCCTCAATTCTCGATGCACCATACTCCAGACCCAGTAGCATTGTACATATATATGAAGCGGTAGCCTTTGCTTGTGCACTATGGACCACAGAGAAGAATCACAAGCGGAGAGGGAGCGATCCCCCGCCTGAGATGGGCGCGCAGACAGACACACGCCCCCTCCTAAGAGGGGGGGGGAAGAGAGTCAGCCCCCCATGGAGGAACTAGATGTACAGTGGTTCGCATGCGGAAGAGAAAGTCTGCGTGGTGAGTGGAGAAACCGAGATCATTGACATTAAAGGTAAAAAAAACGTCCTGCTCTCCGTTCTGTGCGGGAATCGCACTGGTAGAGAGCATTTGACAAGGAGAGGAGGGGAGGTGGAGTGGCTTGAATTGATGTTGCTTTGCTTATTTGCGCCCTCCGTTGCGTGCCGTGAAGTGGGCCTCGCGGCGCGCCGCTTCTTGATAGAGGCCGTCCTCCTCCCACTGGTCACTGAGCATGTCTATCATATAGTCCAGGGGAACTGGGGGAAAGAGCTCGGCGCCCTGTGGCTGCTCAATTGCCTCAATAATCATGGACCCGTCGAGCTCGTCGTCCGTGGCCAAGGGCGGCGATGGCGCGATAGCGGTGTCGGCGTGCGTTGACCTTCGCCAGGCACCGCGCAGGGCCCTGTACATCTCTTCGCCTACAGGGATGGTGGGCATCGTAAGGGTTTGGGAACCATACGGCACACCGGACGAGCGGTTTTGGGGGAACGCCGCTGCGGAATACTCTGCCAGAGCCGCCCTGGGGTGGAGTGGAGCTGGTGTGTTATTTGTACCATCCGTGCGGCGCACCTTTGTCGGAATCGGGTGGGCCTGTGGCCAGTTGAGCACAAGGGAGGCATCCATCTGTCGGGCCCAATCCACGGCGGGCATGGCGGCACGCCGAGGTATGGGTGTGACACTGCAGTGTACAGGAGTGCTGCTCGGAGCTCTTGCACGCTCACCCGCCTGCCACATACTCATAAATATATATATATATACGCACACACACACAGGAAAGCAGTGGGGGGGGCTTGAGAGGGTGTGGTGTGTGAGAAGGCGGCGGCGGCTGATTCGCCGGGTAAGTGAGGAGGAGGAAGAAGCGGGGGAGAGCAAAGTGCGTAAGACTAAGGGGGAGGAGAGGGGAGACACAGAAAACACGATGCTGTTGTGGAAAAGCGAAAACACCCGAAAAGGAAAAAGAGAGAGTTGTAACGCAAATGGTGAGAGCGTGTCTCTCTGTCTCTCTTTGTCTGGAGAATGGCCGCACTCTTATCACTGGATCCCTTTTTCACTATTTTCAGAAAGGGCCTCTCCCTGAAAAGTACGACAAATGGTGCGCAAGAGATGACGCGAAGGTGAGAGAGAGAATAGAGAAATTAAGAGCGTCCACAAAGGCGTAAGTTGTGTGTCTGTGTGTGTGTGTGTGTGTGTATGTGTGTGCATGTTTGCCGGACGCCAGCAAGGGATGAAAGAAGCGGTCAACTGATACCGCGCAGTGACGATATGAGTGGAGGGAGGGGTGGAAGAAGAGGGGGGAGGGAAAGTTCCGTCCAGTGATATTTGAATGACATGGTTGGATTCGTCAAAGGCTACAAAATACCTGTACAACACACACAAATCAATACTGACAGCGGCGCTTGAAAATGACGGGTGGGGGGAGGAGGAGGTGGGGAAGCCGCAGAAAGAGAGGTTCAACAAATGGGAAAGGGGAGATGACATCGCTTCACATGTTACCAGATGAGTGTTGCAGGCGTACATCCAACCCCTTTACCTCCCACCTCTCTGCTTCACTTAACCCCCTCCCCTCATTTTTCGATATGCAGCCCTCCCCCTTTGCCATTGCTCACCACTACGACTTTCATTCAACAAGCATTCTGAATATTTGTACACACAAACACACACACATATATATATGTATATATGTGCATGAGTCACGTTTCATATGCAGACACTTCTGCAAAACATGCAGGTGGCAGCGGCACACTTTACCGTAGTACCAAAAAAGACAGGCGGCAAAGGTAGAGAAGCGACACACGCAGTCCACGCAGCACTTTCCAAGCAAGATCAGAAAAGAGAAACACGTGATTTGCTCACAGGCCGCTCACCGATAACTGACAAGATGAAGCTGCCAGATTAATTGCTAGAATCATTGTGTGTGTAGATGGTAGGGAAGGGGGTCTGTAGGGACCGGTGGTGTGGAAAGTGACGAACTACGTTCGTATTCGTCAATACTAATAAAAAAGCGAGATGGAACTCCGCCATTGTCAACTCGGAGTAGCTCTCTCCTTTAGTTGTTTTTCTCGCTCCTTCTCCTCTTTGTCCCGCCGCTACCCGAATCTCACGGGCAAGCATTGTTGTGCCATTTACTTTCGGAGCGACTGCTGCTCCTGCCAGCGCACAACCTCGTATAGTCCTTCGTCCTCCCACTGCGGTGTGAGTACGTCAATCATGTATCTCAGCGGGACAGGAGGCGCCAGTACAATACCCTCCGCCCCGTCGATCGCGTCGAGGACAAAGGACTCATTCAAATCCTCCTCTGCGGCAAGAGGAGCGATCTTGCCTCGCACAGCCTCCGACGCGGGCTGCCGCCATGCGAACCGGAGCGTCTCAAAACACCCAGCTCCCACCTGAAGCTCCCCGATCTGTTGTGGGCTAGAGCGTGTTTCAGTCTCTGCGGAAGGAGCGGCAGTGGCGGTGAAGACGCTGTCTCTGGCCTCCTCCCCACACTCCGGCCTGAATTTTTCAGGGAGTGTTGCGTACCGCACTCCGGTTGATCTCCCCTCTGGGAAGTTCACGCGACTAAGCTGTGCGAGTTGATTTAACTTCGTATCGTCCAGCCCATCAGCAGAGGCGGCTGTCGGTTGCTGGGCTCGGTGCTCCATGTACCACTGCAGTGTCGTGCTCATCTCCAACTGCGCCACGTAATACAGGGAGGCATCGTAGGGCACCCGGCGGAGTGTCTGCGGAGTGCAGCGAACTGGGGCTGGGGGCACGTTCAACTTGGAGGGCGTTCGCCCGATCCCCCTTCTGGCGTTGGCTGAACGAGGCTGAGTACCGCTATCTGCCCCATCTCCGCCACGGCCAGATCCGCGGGCCTGGCCGGCGGTGTTGGAGCCGCGACGACTGCTGCCGGAGGCTCGCGTCATGGTCGAGTCTGAATTCCCCATCTGACACGCTATATCTGCAGGGAAAATTGCTGCTCCGAATGAAAGAAGGAGGAGAGGGGGAGTGCCTTATGATCTGCCCTTTTTTGTGTGTGTTGTTAGAGTGTGTCGGTGGCAAACAGAGAGGCGGGAGACTAAATGTGAAGCTCCCCTCACTCCTTTATTTTCCCTCTCTTTTATTCGGTTTCAAAAAAAATACTCGCTGACGACCCTGTAGAAAGCCGGTGGCTTCAAATTAAGGCGTGTGCACACAACGGTTTATGCTGCTTGTGTGACTCCCTGCAGCGTCACTTGGCGGTCACACACTCAGGTGTGTGTGTGTCTGTGTGTGTATGTGTCAGTTTGAATCGATGCTGATATCTGGAAAAGGATAGCAATCTGCTCTTAGAATGAAGTCACGCGAAAGTGCTTTGTATATGTTACTTCGTCCTTTTATATATGTATATATTGGTTTGGTAGCGGGCCTCACAGGTTAGCAGACGATATAACCCAAAGATAACCCCTTACAGAACTACAAGCGCAGGTGCAAGCAGGCATACACACTCGCAGCGCTGGTGAGGGAGTAAGTCAGCAGAGCTAGGAAAGGCGTTCAGAGCACCAAGACACTGTATTGATGGGATATAAATAATTGAACTTTATATATATGTATTGTAGAAAAGTACGGACGGGGGAGGAAAAAAGGTAACTATGGCGGACAGGCCCTTCACCTACTTGCTAGAAATGTGTATATATGTGTGTGTGTGTGTGTTTGTGGGAGGAAGATCAGATCGATAAGGGGACGAAGAGGAGGGGACCTGCAGAGAGAAAGAGTAGAATGAATCTGCCACTTGGGCATGGAAGACGGTTAGATGTACATGCCCTGCCAATACCAAAACAGCAGTAGATGGGGAGGGCTAACAATCAGTGCACCGCGGCGGTGTAAAACGTTTGTGTACGAGAGGCTGTGCAGATGCACCTGTGTCACTCTGTGTGTGTGTGTGGGAGGGGGGGGTCAATTACCGCGTTCATCGCCGGGGAATGTGATGGAGATCCAGCACTGACAGCATTGGGGGAGGAGGGGGTTTCATAGACTAGCAGTCAGGCCCGCCTCTCTGGGCTCTCTTTCCCCCACTCCCCTCACTTCCCCCTGGCCTCCACGTTACCAATGGATGAATGCACTTACATCCGCCGAAGAGGAAGTGTGCTGGGCAGGCAGCCGACGCAGCAGTTGCCTCTCCCACAACTCCAAAGTGATCACACTCCGCAGGAGCAAGACGTCCTCCTGTGAGAAGCTCACGGCCACCCCCTGCGCTGCACACCACGCAGCCTGGCATACAAAAACTCCACAATCGTCGCCGTTGCGCTGCTGCGGCATGCGATCCAACCCCTGGGTGAGCCACTCCACGTCCTCCTGGTCGGCCCCCAGGGACTGCTGACCGCGGGCCCTCTTGCGGCGGTACCGCGCCTCCGCATCCGCAAGCGACTTCGCGGTCTTGTGAGGGGCGTGGGTCAAGTCGTCGAGACTGAAGCGAGGCGACGGGTCGTACGCGGCGGCAACACACAGCTCCTCCCTGCCCTCCTTGACGGCAGCAGCGGCGCCGCCGTCTCCTCCTCGGCCCTCCCTCCCTCCATCATCACTAGGAGGCTGGAGAAGCAGCAGACGGCGGCACTCGCGGAAGGCATAGGCCAGCTCTTCGAGCACACGCCGCGCCTTAGCAGTGCTGGCGGGTGTGCGGCACATGCTGTCGTACATGTGCCACACGTCCCCGCCCTCGCTCTTGTGCAGCACAGCGATCGCCCAGTGCTGGTCGTGCAGGTTGACAGGGACCAACACCGTTCGCACGGTGGTCGTAGCGTCGCCGCCGTCGTCAGCTGAAGGGAGGCGGCGATATGGCAGTAAGATATGCTTGCGGCGCCGCAGCCACCGCGGAGCGGCACTCTTCATTGTGAAAGGTGGAAGGGACGTGCTACCAGCCACATAGCCGCCCTGCTCTAGCTCAGTAAAAAGCTTCGCGTAGAAGTGTGTGCCAAGAGATACCACCTGATCCTGCCCACACTGCTCGCAGAGCAGCTGGAGGTAGTTGTTGATCACCTGATCGTTGAGCCACGTGCGTGGGCGCAGTGACGCGAGCTGGGCGAAGGTGATAGAGTACCCAGCGGTCTTCAAGCTGACAGCGGTCGTGTTGTGAGAGCGTGACTCCGCAATCCGGGAGAGGACATCCCTGTCCGCGTCGTCCAGCGAGAGTGCCGCCAGCGATGCGGGGCTCCCGGACTTGATGTGGGACAGCACCCCTGTGAAGCGCAGCTGGTTCTTGAAGGAGGCCCGCTCCGGTGCGGTAGTGTGCCGGACAGCGGCGCGCAGTACCCACTCGGAGAGCGCTCGGTCCACGGCGTCATTGGCCCGCGTGAGCACTCGATCCACCGCGGCCTCCGCCAATCCCTCACAGACCTCATCCATAAGCGCCGCATACTCCGCACGCACGGCGTCGTCCTGCGCCGTGTGGGTCACGGCGGTCAGAAGACTGCGGTTGGCTTCGTGTTGCTGCCCCTCATTCATGACCGTGCCCATCCACCGTTCATGCTCGTCGCGCCAATTCGTGGTGGTCTGCGTCGGTGGGCTCTCTGCTTGTACATTAGGAAATCGTCGATGCCGCCGGTGCTCCGGTCTGGCAGTAGGGGAGAGAATGGACACTCTTGCGGTACCCCCAGTGCCCGAAGGTGACAGCGGCGGTGGTGGCAACGACTGAGGTGCAGAGTGCGTCTCGGATACGTCCGCATCCGCCATCGCCGCAGCGGTGCTGCCAGCGTGCAAGCGAAGAAGGTTGTCCACACACAGCACACTCTCCATCAGCCGTTCAGCGGCTCCGTCATCACCCCTCCCATTGCATGGGCCTCTGAGGGCACCATCCCCCGCACTTGCCAGAGTGCAGGCGACTGCGGCGGGGATGTTGGCGGTGGTAGCGGTGCTCACGGCATGAACAACCTCAGGGCCGCTGATGTGTATTGATGGGGCGGCTGACGCATTGGGTGGCTGGCGAGTCCACGTGAGCGGTCGCTCCCAGGCTGAGAGGGGCAGCCTGCGTATGTGCGACATAATGCGCTCGGTGAGTTTGCTGGGCCCCCGTGCGAGCCTCCGCGCTGATCTTTGGAGGTGCTCGCCCGACACTCGTGGATGGCCCGAGAGCTGCTGTGACGACACTGAGAACTGTAGCGGCGGGATAGCTGGGTACTCCTCCGCCACGCCTCCGCCACTTTCCTCATGAAGCTCGGCTACCACCGCGGAAGCGCCGGTGGTGGTGATGTCCGCTGACGGGATGCTCCGTGAGTGACCGTCAGCACCGCGAACCAGCACATCCACGGGTGTGCCTGGTGGCTCGGGCGAGGTGCTGGGGACGAGACGCTTGCCAAGGCTAATGATAAGCGTGCTGATGCGGCCACCGCCCCACATCCCAGGCGGCGCCCACCGCACCTGCCGCAGCGCCAACCACCACCACCTTGGCGCTGCAGATGCCGGGGTAGCTGGTGGAGACGCATCATCAGGTCTGTCAGCGCTTCCAACGACCTCAGCATCCGGGCGGGCACTATCCGTGCATCGCGCTGGAGTACTGCGGTCAGCGACGTCTCTGGGAGGCACAGTGTGGCGTCCAGTCAGCCGCCACCGCTCGAGTGCCTCCATGTGCGCGCGATAGCGCACCACGATGGTGTCCAGGACCCGCTCCCCGGTCGCCTGCTGCCCCACATCACCGCAACCCTCAGAACGGCGTCGGGTGGGGGGCGGCATGCCGAGCAGAAGCTGTGCGGCGCGTGGATGTGGGTGGCGGCTGGAGAGTGGTGGCACACGGATCGCTGGGCTTGGCACGCTATTTCTCCATGGACGCACGGCTGTGATGCGCTGGCGTGGTGTGCAAGGCATCTGGTCGCTCGCTGTGGTGGATGAAGACGAAGAACCACTGGATAGCATGTTTTTATTATGTGCGCGAATATGTGTGTGTGTGTGTGTGTATGCACGTGTTAGTAAAGGCATATAACGTGTACAAACTACAGGCCAGTCTTTCACCCAGGCCGCTCACAGAATTCTTTTTTTAAAAACACGCAGGTGTACACTTGAGATTCTCTTGTCTTTCTCTCTTTCTGTTCTTTCGTTACTGCCCTGCAGTCTCTCCACCTTTTCTATTTAAAAAAAAGTAGAGTTATGAGGGGGCAGCGCACCTCCAGTTAATAATCTGTGGCTGTGAGGTGGAGCAATATGCCTAAGGCAGTAGTCGTGAAGAGAAAGAGAGAATGAGGAGGAGAATAAGTACAACAACAGCATTGGGGCAAATGAATGAATAAAACGCACAACAATATGAAGGGAGAGAGAGTGAGAAAAACCACTACATTGCTCTATAAGCAGCTCGCAGGAGTCGCTGCTGAATGAGCGAGTGGGGAGTGACAATCGGACTCCTTGTTGCTCGCAAAAAAGAAAAAAGAAATGTTTGCCAACACCTCTCCCTCCCCTCGTCCCTGCCCCCCGCCCAGACGCACACACACATGAGAGACGGACGGCATGCCCACTTCACTTCCATATCGTTAGGAACAGAGTGCAGTTCGTTGTGTGTGTGTGTGTGTGTGTGTGTGTGTGTTTGTGTTTGTGTGTGTTTGATGGTAGAGAGAGAGGGGAGGGGGGAGTACGTAAGTATCACAACTAATTTGTATGTGTGTGTTTTTGTTCTCATCGTTTGCTCTTTGTGCGTGCAGTGTATTGCCATTTTTTTTTTAAGAATCCTCTGGTCTCCAATTCACTCTCTTCCTTTTTTTCACATCGGTCACGCCCTCAGACGCATACCTCTCACTCGCCACGTGCGCTCCTTCTTTTTTTAAAAGAGAAAATCAACAATAACAACAACAGAAAGGTAATAAGAGAGTAATACAAAGGCCAGCTGTACAGTGCACGGCCAATGTGAGCCCCCCACCCACCCACCCGCGTTAATGATGAAGGAGGGGGGGAGGGAAACTACTGGTAATCCGCCTCCGCGAAAAAGGGTAGCCCGGCGGCAATCCCCTGTTGATCGTAAGCTGTGTTACCATCCCACGGTGCCTCTGGCAGCTGCACAGCCGGAGAGGAGTCCGAACCCGTGATCCAGTGCGAGAGCAGGAAGTACTTGCTCCGCAACAGCTCTGCCGCGCTGGGTCGCTTGTGGGGGTCTGCCTGCAGGCACCAGCGCAGCATTGCCTTGCACTCATCGGAGAGCTGGTCCGGTATGCGAACGACGACGGGCGGGGGTGGAGGCTGAATGCATGGCGGGAGCTGCTGCTCCTCTGCCACCTCGTCTGTGTGCTTCAGCAGGGCATCGAGACGGGTGTTGTACCAGCGATTAATATTCATCGCAAACTTGGCGTCGTACTCGTCCTTCTCGCTGCGGGTGCGAGGCTTGGCGAACGGGAGATCGGTCGGGACACACTCCTCGAAGAGGACTCCACGAGGCGTCGTCAGTTCGATGAAGGTCATGGCGAACGCATAAATGTCGCTGGCATCAGAGAAAGACCTCTGCTGAAGCACTTCCGGTGCCGCGTGGGTGACGGACATATATTTGTGGATGGGGACATCGTCCAACTTCAGCGCCGCTCCCTGCGCCAGGGCGCGGTGCAGCCGTGCCGTCTGATTCAACTTCACGAGCGGGCGCCGCTGCACGACTGCCGTATCGCGCATCGTGGGGGACGATTGGTCATCACCATACGCCCCACTCTGGCTAGAGTATGTGAAGTCCGACGGGTTCACATCCGGAGTCAGGACCTGCGGCAGAGCCGTGCGGAGACTGTCATCACCAGCCGTCGCACCCTGCGCGGATCCGGGTGACGTTCCACCATTACGCACCGCGGGTGACTGCGGGCTCACCGCCTTTGCGCTGGGGAAGCGGTGCGCGGACACCACAGCGATGCCGCCATCCGGGGCTCCGTGCAGGGGGAGCACCTGCAGAGCCGGCACCTCCACTCCGGCCCCCAGCCCCGGCACATGACCGCGCATGACGAGGTCGGCGGTCTCCTGTCCCTCTAGGCCGTCGTGCGGGGACGGCAGAGGAATGGAGGCGGCGTCGCCGAGGTGGTTGTTGTCCACATCCTTCCGAAAAGACTCATGCAGCCACCGCCGATCATCGCTATCCTCCAGGAACAGGCCACGGCCCACAGAGAGCTCCATCGAGAAGCTCGTGTCGATGCCAGGGGAAACGGCTGCGCCGCCACTGCCCTGGGCGCGTGCCGCGGCTCCAGCTGTGTCGCTCCCATTCCAGTGCTCAAGGCTCAGTGGACTGCACAGTGTGTGCGTGGCATCAGGAAGGCCACTCATCTGATTGAGTGCATCTGGTGTCATGCTCACCACCACCGCTAAACTTGCCTCTGGGGGCGCCAAGGTCAGCACGGAGACGCCGTTGGACTGCGACTGGTGCTCGGCCTCCGCCGCCTCAGTGCCATGATTTGGTCGCAGCTGCGCTGTTGCGGCATTGCCATTGCCCTGTGGTTGCTGCCGCATGAGGCGCTGATCACTGGGGGAGTTGATTATCTGACGCATTGGCTTGGGATCCCGCAAGGACAGCACACGTCCCACGCTGCTTGCTGGCACGCGGGTGATGTCGCCCACTGGTACGTCAGAGATGTACGCTGGGAAGAACGTCTTGTACACTGCATTCACCGGGAGATGAAGGAACAAGTTGCGTGCACAGAGATCGTACTGAATGGCGCCATCATCGTGCAGGTGCAAGAAGGCGAGCAGTACGTCGTGCATGATCGCGCGCGCGGTGAGCTCGTGGAGGTGAGTGCGACCGAAGCGCTCCCGCATCTCCCGCACTTGGTGGTTTCGCATCGTCCCATATTTGGCGAACTCCACGTAGAGGCGGAGCAGACAGGGCCGCTCGCCACCGCGGGTTCCAGTGGCCCCCGCGAAGGAGTTGTTCGCAGTGGCAGAAACCGATGAGGCAGGGCCTCGTTTGCCGGCGCGTGGCGATACGACATGGCGTTTGTCGGGTGAGTGTGCCTCTATCAGTTGGGTTCTACTCGCATTGGGGAAAGACGGATAATAATCAAAGGCGGCTCGGCCCTCTGGTCTGGAGACCTTATTGGGGTACTGGTACTCCATCTGAATGCACCTGAGCACGTGTGGGCAGTAAGCCGAGAGCCGCGTCCAGCGTCGCACCTCGTCCGTGATGACGTCGAGTGTGTGCGGGGAGGCGTGCCGGCTCAGCAACGGCGTCTCCCGCATCGCGATTAGGTACTGCCGATGATCCTGTACAGCAGTGGGAGTGGTGGCCTTGAGGCTTGTAGTGGACTGACTGGTAGCGGACAAGCAGCTCGCCAGTGTGGCGGCACGTGGCACCTGCGGCTTCACGGTGTCCCGATGACCCACTACGACCGTCAAGCTGGCGAGAACGATCTGGCCATACTGCCCCTTGCCAATCACGCGCTCCTCGGGCAGCGGCTGGCACTGGAAGACGGTCACCATGCCGTGCTGACCCCCCACCTCCGCTGCGATGGGGCGGGTGGGCTCCATGTTGGAAGAGTGGGTTGGCTCCGCACTCCCGCTGACCGACTTGTGTGCCACCGTCAGGGACTCCACCTCCGCCTTAGTGGGTATCACTACACCTCGCAGAATCGCCTCAGCACGCGCGGCCTCGACAGAAGCGCGGTAGGCCTTGGCGAGACTCTCGTCCGGGGTGAAGGGCCGGATGCCCCCGCCATCCTTCTTATGACGCTCCTCAGCGCTGCCGCCATCCTTGGGAGCGAGACGGTTCTTCGCCCTCCCCTCCTTGAAGGACGCGCAGCCCATTGCCTCCCCGGTCTAAATATATAGACACCTACACACTCGCACACAGACGAGGAGGGGTGCGAGAGAGAGATCGTAAGGAGTGGTGCAGTAGCAGCCAACCGGCGGTTCCTCACCCCCCTGCTCTTGTATCTTTCCTCCGTCACTCCTTCTCCTCTCTCTCCCTAATACTAATCAGCAATATATGTAAGCAAAGTTTGAGCGATGTGATAGATCACACCGCAAACTATAAAAAAAGGAAACACACACACACAAAAAAAGGGGGTGCAAAGTGGGCTGTTTTGCTATCTCTCGCTGTCAAAAAGATGAAGGGTGTGAGTGATATCTACCGTGTGTGTGTGTGTGTGTGCTGTGCTGTGTGTGCGTATGGGCCTCAATCGAAGAGGGCTTGCTCCTTCTTCTAACTCGTGCAGGGATTCCGCCTTTCTGTTTGACTTGCTGCTTTTGTGTTGTGTGGGGGGGGGTGTGTGGGGGGGGGG
>JAODGE020031093.1:0-11639 GCA_027574965.2 Ecitophya simulans | reverse complement strand
GTAACAAGTGTGATAACACACGTACACAGAAACTGCCAGATCCGCCATCCTAATCGCCTTACCGAAACATCCAGCTCAAGTCCTCATGCGCCGTGTTGTTCAGAGACTCGCGGTCACTGGTGTGCGCCGACTCCCCACCCCTGCGGTGCTATCTGCGGTCGCGCTGGTCAGCGGCGGTGACGTGCCTCTCAGCACTGTCTACCGGTTCTGCTCCACCAACGCAAGCGGCGGCGATCCAGCCAAAACTGCCAAGATAGAGGACCTGGATGAGGATGTCATCATTGAGCCGGTCCCCGAGACAATGAAGAGCTCTGCTGCAGAGGAGGCCGCCGGCTCCACGGCTGCAGGCAGTGCGGAGAACGAACGCGTGGTCGGGGAGGCGGAAGAGATGGGCTTCAAGACCGAAACCCGCCAGCTGCTCGATATCGTGGCGTGCAGCTTGTACAGCGACAAGGAGGTGTTCATCCGCGAGCTCGTCTCCAACGCCAGCGACGCTCTTGAGAAGCGCCACCTGCTGGAGATTGGCAAGCCAGAGTACGCCCGCGCCGAGGACGACGAGGCACCGCTGATCGCCATTTCCTGCAACCAGAGCAAGAGCCGCTTCGTGATCCGTGATACTGGTGTGGGCATGACCAAGGAGGAGCTCACACAGAACCTCGGCACAATCGCCAGCTCCGGCTCCAAGGCCTTCGTGCGTGAGCTGCAGACTAGCGGGCAGTCCGCGGCGGAGAAGATTATTGGCCAGTTCGGTGTGGGCTTCTACGCCTCTTTCATGGTGGCCAACAGGGTGAAGGTGTACAGCCGCAGTGCCAAAGAGGGCTCCAAGGGTTACCTTTGGGAGTCGGACGGCGCGGGCACCTTCACGATCACCGAGTGCGAGGGCGTTGAGAAGGGCACCAAGATTGTGCTCGAGATCAAGGACACCGAGCTCTCCTTCTGCACGCCGCAGGTGGTGGAGCGCGTGCTCAAGAAGTACAGCAACTTCGTCTCGTACGAGATCACCCTCAATGGCGGAAAGGTGAACACTGTTGAGGCGCTCTGGATGAAGGACAAGAAGGAGGTAAGCAACGAGGAGCACATTGACTTCTACAAGTTTATCTCTGGTGCCTACGACAGTCCGATGTTCCGCCTGCACTACGCCATCGATGCGCCGATGAGCGTGCGCGCGCTGCTCTATGTTCCACAGTCTCACACGGAGAAGTACGGCGGCGGACGCATGGAGAGCGGCGTCAGCCTGTACTCCCGCCGTGTGCTGATTCAGTCCAAGGCCAAGGGCATCCTGCCGGAGTGGCTGCGCTTCATCAAGGGCGCTGTTGACAGCGAGTCGATTCCACTCAACGTGTCGCGAGAGCACACCCAGGATGGCAGCATGATGCGCCGCCTCTCTACCATTCTCACCAAGCGCATCATTCGCTGGTTCGAGGAGGAGAGCAACAGAGAACGCACCAAGTACGAGCGCTTCATCAACGAGTATGGCCCCTTCCTGAAGGAGGGCGTGTGCACGGATCAGGTGCACAAGATGGACCTGGCGAAGCTCCTGCGCTTCGAGACGACCAAGTCTGACATCGACTACCCGTATGTCTCCCTTGACAATTACCGTGATCGCATGCAGCCCAACCAAAGCCACATCTACTACCTCAACGCCCCCACCAAGGAGATGGCGCTGCAGTCCCCTTACTATGAGCAGTACAAGGAGCACGACCTTGAGGTGCTTATCTGCACCGAGCCCATTGACGACTTCGTAATGCAGCACATGGACACCTATGCAAAGCACAAGCTCCAGAACATTGAAATGTTCGATGCCAGCATGGACGGCTACGTGCAACACAAGAAGAAGACGCTGGGCGATAGCGCCGATGACGTCGAGGTCAAGAAGCAGCTCACTGAGGCTCAGGTAAAGGCGCTCGGTGACTTCATATCGAAGCGCCTGGTTGGCCGCGTTGGTGTTGTGAAGTCGACCACGCGTCTCCGCGACAGCCCTGCCGTGCTCGCTGACCACGAGTCCGCGCAAATGCGCAAGATCTACCGTATGACGGGCCAGCAGACGGGCCCTGCTCCAAAGTACAACCTTCAGTTCAACCCCTCCCACCCACTCATCCGGAAGATGTACACGCTGTCACAGTCTGAAACCAACGAGGATGTGGAGACGGCTGGGCTCCTGGCAGAGCAGGTGTTCGACAACGCCGTGATCGCGGCCGGTCTTCTGGAGGACCCTCGCTGTATTGTGGGTCGCCTCAACACGATCATGTCACGCATGGTCGAGAAGGTGCCCGAGCCCACGGCTGACAAGTAAGGGCGAGCCCATGGTTAGGCGTCGCGGGTGTCCCCTCACGTGATATTTCGTTCCAGTCATTGCGGACGTTATCTTATTATATATATATATATATTGTGCGCCTTTTTGCCGGAGTAGCTGCTCCAGCGCCTTGGCGGTATTGAGTTTGTGGTGATTTCTTTTCCTGTTACTATGTCGTTAAGGTCTGTTCATCTTCACAAACCGGTGCACTGTGGCGTGCACGAGAGAGAGATTCCGTTATATAGTTCTGTTATATTGAATACTTCTCCTTTTCGTTAGGAGGCCATTATTATTGTTCTGTCGCACGGCACTCATGTCTTCGCTTTTTTTTTTCAACTAATGCAGACACATAGTGGTCACGCGATTTATGCCCGCTTAAAGGTATACAATCAGGTGTATACAGCACAGAAACCGGTGCGGGGGGAATCAATCAAACAAACAGAAAGAACATCTATTGCAAGCTGGAGAGTGGGAGAGAGAAATATCCCAGAGTGCCAAAAAAAAAGCCGCAAGAGGTGTAATAGCAATCAGTAATTGAAGAGAGAATATATAAGCATTCATAATTAATAACAACAGCAAAGACAAAAAAAACCATTGCGTGCTCACGAAATGACGACACGATTATCGCTCGAAGAGGAGGCGGTGGCGCTGGGAGTGACTTTACTAAGGGATGCCGGCTGCGCAACCCCTTTTTCCCCCTTCACTTCCCTCCCCTCCCTGCGCTCAACTTCCCTCAGCACCGTTGCTATTTGCTGGATGCTATTACCGCGTTGCCTCCCTTTTGCATAAATACTCTTTCCTCTCTTACTCCCGTTATACTCTTCTGTATATAGTTTCGTTGTTATCTAGAAACCTACAAGAGCAGCTAATCCTTCTCCCCAAAAGTCACTGACTGACGAGAAGGGCGGACAATAGCTGAGGAGGCTTCGTGGCAGTGTAGGGGGCCAGTCGCTGTCGTGACCGCCTGCATCACTGTGCATCTCCCTTTAGTGAAGTACATCATCATAACAGGTCCCCTCCTCCTTTACTTGTGAGCCTCGCACGTACACGAGCGCGTGCTTATTTACTTTTATTGTTGTTGCATATGGGTGGCCACTCGAAGAAGAGCGGCAAGGGCGGTGGTGGCGGTGGCCATCACAAAAATCATGGCCGTAGTAACCTGGCGACCCGTAAGAAGATCACCAAGGACCCAGGTGTACCAGACCTAAAGGAGGTCACTCGTAAGCTTGCGCAGACAGCCCAGCGCAAGACTCACAGCGTCCTTAGCATCCCTACGCTTCACAACGCCTCAAGAGGTGGTGGCGCCGCCGTCGCCAAGGGCAGCGACCTTCCAAGGAACATGCTGCTGAAGCACGTGGCTTCCTCCATCGCAATTCAGAATCTCACTGAGGAGCAGCGGCGCGCCGCTCAGCGCCGAGAAATGGCTGCGTTGGCACTGAGGACGACTGAGAAGGTGCACGACTATGAGGCGCCTGCAATGCTCTACGGCGACTCCGAGGAGGGCACGATGTTGGAGGATGTGGATCGCCGCGGAACTGACAAGTCACTGCGACGCTTCTTCAGGGAGTTTCAACGTGTCGTAGAAAGCTGCGATGTGCTCTTGCAGGTCCTAGACGCCCGTGACCCACTGGGCTGTCGGCTCACTCAGCTCGAGCGATCCATCCGTTCCTCCTACGGCGAGGATAAGAAGAAGATTGTGGTGGTGCTGAACAAGGTGGATATGCTTCCGTCAAAAGAGGTTGTAGATGCGTGGGTGCACTACTTCCAGGAGCAGGAGAACCTCATGTGTATCCCTTTTGCTGCGACCGCGAAGGGCGCCAGTGGGCAAACCTATGTGCACAACATGTTTAAACAGCTGCGCTCCATTGCACGGAACGAGGAGACTGGTGATCGCAAGGCCATAGTGGTAGGCGTGATCGGCTACCCCAACGTCGGCAAGAGCTCCGTCATCAACGCACTGAAGCGCCGCAACGTCGTGGGTGTTGGTAACATGCCAGGGTTTACCACTGGCAACACGGAGGTGGAGCTGCGCTCTGATATCCGTGTGATGGACTGTCCAGGTGTGGTGAGTCCCGGGGAGGACAATGGCGATGTGGTGCTGCGCAACGCTGTAAAGGTGAGTGACCTCGCGAACCCCTTCACCCCAGTCCAGCGGCTGTTGCAGCGCTGTACTGGGGCAACTGATGTTAGTGTCTACGAGGCAGAGGGCGAGGTCGGGCAGGGCGTTGGCGGTGGGATACACCCGTTGGCGCGCTTCTACGGTATTGGCACGTTCCCAGAGAATGACACAGCGGCATTCATCCGACAAGTCGGGCTGAGACGCGGACGGCTCACAAAGGGCGGGCAGGTGGACGAGGAGGGCACCGCGCGCATGATCCTGACCGACTGGAACGACGGCCGGATCGCCTACTACACATTTCCGCCCGCGGCAGACGACTTCTTCTACCAGGGTCAATTCCGCGCCGAGGCGCATGGTGAGGAGTTGGAGATGAACAGTGGCCCTCAGCTAGTGTCGTCGCTCTCACGTGGCATCACCATTGACGGTTTGCCTACATTCCACCTGTGGTTGGACCGTAATGATGGTAATGAACGTCAGCGCAAGAAGCGATGGGCCACTGCCCATGATGAGGGTGAAGACAGCTACGATGAAGACGAAGTAATGTAAGCGCGCTTTTTTGTCTCCATTCCACTTGCTTCTTCAGACGGTGCCCATCGCCTTTGGGGGCGGCATGCAACTTACCCACTTAACTAACGGTAGCAGCTAATCTCCATTCTCCATCCCACCCTTTTCGGATAAGTATACGCATAAGCGAGACCGCAGCAACTGTTGTGTGTGTGCGCATACATGTGTGTGCATGTGTGTGTCCGTGTCGGCAACATTCAGTAAGTGGGGCTTGCGGAAGCGCCTAAAAAACAACAACAACAACACACACACACACACACCATGTATCGACAAAAGAGACGTCGAGGAGTGGTAGTCGCATGTTATAGGTCCCCATGTACTGCGTTGGCCTCATTGTGTTTCCCTGTGCCCTTTTGCTCTACAGTGAAGCCAAATGGACTCCTCTTATTCTCTCCTTCTACTGACACACGCACACACAAACACAAACACACCAATGCACAGAAATACAGTTCTTGCCAAGAAACACTGTCACAAAGTTGTATATTTCTCTGTGCCGGTGTTTCTTGTTGTCTTGATCCCTGTATGTTCCACGACGCCCCAGTGGAGGCGGCAGTGACGGTTCACCGCAAGCCACGCGCCGCTACTAGTGCTTCCTCTATCACAGAGACTTACCAATTGCACCGTGTGGTGGACTTCCTACTGGCACAAGAGAGGCCGTTTGTGCGTGTTGGCCTGCAGTTTCCTGACGACCTGCTCCCTGATACGATGGAGGTGGTGCACACCCTTGAGGAGCTTATTCGCTCTGATCCTCGCTTCTTCGCTGCAAGTGCAACGTCCAACACCAGCAAAGAAGGGGGCGTTAGCGCGGATGGGAAGTGCGGGTGCTCTGCATGCCCCTCTGGGGTACAAGTGAACACAACTACTCAAGCTCTCTCAGCCGCTGCCGCTGCTGATGCCATTGTTCACGTCAACCCGCACGCTCCTACAGTGACGCGCTTCTACGTGTTAGCGGACAACACCTTCGGCAGCTGCTGTCCCGATGAGATTACGGCTCTGCACTATCACTCGGAGTGTATTGTCCACTTTGGGGGGGCCTGCATGAGCCGCTCCACGCGTCTACCTGTTCTCTACATCCACCCCATCTTTCAGTTTAAGCTAATCAGCACCAAAGCCGTAGCGGCTGTGCCTGTGGACGTGCCTTTGTCAGCCTCAGTGCTGTTAGTGCGCGATATTGTCACCCGTCTTGCAGTGGAACTGCGGACAAGGGAGCGCAAGTGGGCTGCGGCTCACCCGGAGGCTACTGTGGCGCCGCGCCTGGTGGTGCTCGGCACTCACGCACTGGAGAGTCTTTTCAGTCATGTGAGGGGCATCGAGCAGCGCACAGCGGGTGAGGAGGCGACGTGGACGCCCTCTGCAGATGCTAGCACAGCTGTGCCGGTGGACTGGTGCGTTTTTGAAAGCCGCGAAGGGGCCACAGAGTCCGTTGGGGCGGTACCGTATTCTGTTGGCTGCTCCAAAGAGCAGTCCGACTGGACTATCAACGGCATGCGTGTTCCACTGCTTGACAGCCACCAGGCCACCGCCAGCGCCCCAGCGCTAGAGGGCGGGGAGGTGCAATACTTCCTGTTCGTTGGACCGTCCACTGCGCTCCATCTTGTGCACATTCAGCACATATTGCAGTACAACACTTATCACTACAGCGAGGCCGCGCGGGAGTATGTGGAGGAGGCGATCATGGACGGTCCCCCGTTAGTCTCGGTGCTAAGTGAGGGCTTCGGTTTCTCCGATACTTCAGTTGGACCGGATGGGAAGGCGTTGCTGTTGGACTCGGCTGCTTCTGTGGAGCAGGTGCGGTGCTGTGTGGACGCTGCCCTTGGTGAGGGTGGTCTCAGCTCCCTGGCCAGCGACGGGGTGGCGGGCGTGCTTCTCCAGCGGCGGCTGCGCCAGCGCGACTTCAACGTGGAGACCATCCGCGCTAGCTCTGCTGTTGGCATCTTGGTGGCATCCCTTGCTATCGAAGGCTATAAGGAGGCCACCGATCTACTGCACAAGCTCCTGCGCGCGCACAACAAGCGTTCCTACATAATCTACATTGGCCACCTCAACGAGTTCAAACTGGCCAACTTCGTGGACACGGTAGATTGTTTTGTTGGCATCGCGTGCCCGAACAGTCGCTCGAGTCACTTCCCACAGAAGGCCGATGGCTTTCTGAAGCCAGTCGTTTCCCCCGCTGAGGTGTTGCTCGCCCTCGGAGCTGGCGACCCAGACTCCCCGCTCTACGGCAACGCTGCACTCTACACTACCGCATTCGATCGTGTGATTGCCGCCCTGCACACAGCCGTGAGCGCGTCAGAGAAGCGACTGTCAGCTGCTGGGGGAAATGGCGCAGGCGGGTCAACCGGAGGAGCGGACTGGGGCGCGAGCACCGCGCTGGTCAGTGTAGGAGCAGGCACAGTGTCTACGCTTGGTGCACAGGGCTCCCTCAGCCGCTTCTACGATCGCTCCTACGTGGGGCTACAGCCACGCACGGGGCAGACCGCCGTGCAGACGGAGATAGCGGAGGGAAAACATGGCGTGGCGCGTGGATATGCCTCGGAGCGGGCCAGTCAGCAGCCATATCTGAAGTAGATTACTCTCATTCCCTTTGTTAGAATAGCTATGAGTGGGCTGTGCAGAAAAAATGGACCACCCTTTTCGCACCGTTCTACGTGACAAGTGGCTTTGCTGCGTTAGTTGAGAGTGAACTATAGAGGGAATACGATGAACTCGAAACCGATTAAACCGCTCTCCCCCTCCCCTCCCTCGCCCATCTCCAGTTCACAAGCGTGCGCTTGCGTATGTGTAAGCTTTTGGTTGACTTCAACGCTGTTATTGAATACCGCAACTGCCTTCCGCTTAATAATAACGAAGATTAAGAGCTTTTGCGACCTCGTAAGTTCCCCCCTCCAACTACACACAGATAATAGTGAAATATAAAAAGAAAAGAAGGAATTCGAACGTACGAACTATCAGGACGAATAGATTTGTGACTGGCGAATCCTGTGGAGATTTTTGTAAAAAGCTCATGTACGCGTGTTGATACTCCTCGCACAGTTTTTCCGTACCATATTCTTCGTTTTCCTCCCTTCTCTTGAAATAAATACGCATGACAACGTCTCTAGGAGCCACTCGTGTGATCTTCACAGTGATTTATTGTATCTCATACTCTCTCCCTCTAGTACACGCAAAAGGCAGTTACACTGTGATCACATCTATCAACAACACACACGTACGCATTGTGTGCACATTTGTTAGTGCAGTGGATTTCTCTTTGCATTGTAATTTGTAAAGTATAGGATCCCCCTCATCAACGCCTCTCCGTTGTACTTATATTTACAAAGTAGTATACCACATTTTTTTAATTATTTTTTTTTAGTATCTATCACATTTACCGTTACTATTATTATCTTTTTATTACAATTAGCATTTCTTTTTATACATTTTTACTGTGTTTTAGTAGTCCACACCAAAAGTACACTGCTACCTGCCTCACTATTATTTTTATTTTAATTTTTGTTCCTTTTGGGGTCCAGTGCACCACTTCCAGAAATTGTTCTCTTCCTCCATCGCTTATCAAGTATTCAGCGACCGAGAGCATTCTGCGCACGCACTGAATAGTCGACAGCGATTATAGCGACCCTGTTCCCTTCCGTGCAAGAGCGACAATTGCAAGCACATAGATTCCCAACAACGTCATAAAAGCAGGAAAGGGGAAAACAGCGAGTCAGCAATCATGCTCTCCGGCTACTGGCTACTGACAGACTTGGATGGCACTCTCATCTCCACTCCGCACAAGGCGCATGGACAGTACTTGCCATTAACGAGCAGTCCGTGCTACGAGTGCATACAGCGCTGGCTGCGCAATGGCGGGAATGTCTGCATCGTCACCACAGCGGACCAACGCGTGATTGACCAAGTGTACATGCCGCTGCGAGAGGCACTGCCGGATAGCGAAGCCAGCGCTGTAGGGGGGTCGGCGACCCGCGGGAGTGGTGGAGGCCGTGTGATGGTGAACATGTCCTCCTCGCAGCAAAGCAGTTTATCTGGTCGACAAGCTGTCGAGAGTGCCTTAGCCGGTGTTTCTACTGCTGAGCAGGAGGAGTGTGGTGGCGGTCGATGCGGCAAGTTGCTTCTCAGCCTGTACACCGGTGCCGTGCTGTACTCGTGCGGTGCCAATGCGGTGAAGTTGGTCTCCCGTTACGCGGATGCGGTGCACTGCGCCACAGAGGAATCGGTCGAGCTGACAAATCAGTACTCGGTCAGCATGCCTACGGCCGTGGTGGTGACTCAGGATGATAACAATATGGGCCATAGCAGCGGCTATCGCAGGGAAGAGGAGGTGCAGACGACGCGTGTGTGCGTCCGTGGAACGTGCATTGATCGCAATACTAGTGACGAACTGCAGGTACACCTGAAGGCCATTTACGAGCAGTATCTTGGCGACATCGTCCGTGGCACCCCAGATGTTGTGGCGGTGCTCTCTCAGATGTCGAAGCGGTACCGTGTCATGTGGAGGTCGTTGCTCACGTTCCTGGAGAACATGTACATCGCCTCCACCCGCACAACCACTGAGCCGCTGCCCCCGCCCTCGTACAAGGAGGAGCACATGGACCCGGCCATCCTGTACCGCGGCGCCTCGCAGAGCGCGGAGGCGATGCAGTGGAAGCTGGGCTACATTTGTTCTCGCAGCGGAATGCTGGCCGCGCTTGGCATCCTCCGTGTGGAGTACGTGGAGGCCTGCATGGACTATGGCGATATGAGCTCCGTCTCACAGGCCAAGCGCGCCGAGGCCGCCGAGGCGGACGTCGAGCTTGTCGTCAACCATGCAGTGCAGGTGCTGAGAGAGGGCCTGCCGGCGGCATTGCGTGAGCGGAGTGCAGCTGTGACGCTGACGTTTGCGAAGCACATGACTGCGCTATTCGGCACTGATCCAAAGGACCTGAAGAAACGTCTGTCGAAACGTCTGTCTAACGCACCAGCGACGTATCCCGATGTGGCCCAGGTGATCCTCCTAGGCATCCCCATCGCTCTCTTCTCTCGCTACTTTAAGAAGTCACTCTGCAACTTTGTCCGCTGCGGCGTCAACGCGATGCCGCAGCCAAACAGTGTGGTGTTCTCAAAACTTGGCGTGAGTAAATCGACGGCTCTGCGCTACCTGCTCGGCAAGGAGCAGTTGGAGGACACTGAGAGCATGGAGAAGGGAAACTATGCCTGCAGGGTCAACCATAATCGCGCCATAGCGCTCGGTGACAACCCACAATCGACGGACTACGAGCTTACTGTCTTTGCCGATCTCCCCTTCATCTCTGTGGAGAAGGACTCACAGCGCGAGGAGCGCCACACACGCATCCGCCGACGGCTCGCACGTGCTGAGACGCTGGAGATGCGTGGCATAGCGCTGCACCTACCGGACGGCTCCGCAGCCCCAACCTACCAGGACCTGATTGAACGCATGCAGAGGAGCGGATCTATGATGGACGATCGACTGTTGCGCCACCTCATGTATGTTGGTGGCGAGGAGAATGGCACTGCACTGTTCCTGTCGGAGCTGATGACGTTACTGCACGTGCCCCCACTGCCTAAAAAATCGGCGCCGTCCGCACATGCACCCATGCCAGCAGTTTCTGAAAGGAACTTTAAGAAGGCGGTGGAGGCAGCTGCAGAGCGTGCGCGCTCGGATGTGTACCATCGCACTCTATCACAATTGTGATTATGCTCAGTGGACTTCAGTGATTAGCAGTGATACAAGAAAACGAATGGGCTCAGGAATTTATACAAGGATAATCACCCCAAGACACACGCAGAACGAAATCTGCTCCTATTGCATCGGTTAATATATATATATACATACTATGCAGAGTCCTCTTTAGATTTCAGCACTTCTCAATGAGTGCATGACAGTGTAAGCAATGCTGGACAATCCTCTCACTCCTTTCCTCTTTCCCCTCCTACTTCAATCGGCAACCACCGCTAAGTGGCAATGGTTGTGGATGTTGCGGGAGGTGGGGAGAGGGTTGAGGGAGAGCAGTGGGTCGCAAAGATCCGCGGAAATGCAAAGAGAGAAGGGATTGAGAAAAAGAAAAAAAACTATAACGAACAAAACAAACCAAAAAATAGAAGAGAATGTGAGCTACTGACCACGCTTGTGAACAGGTGTATGAGCAGGTGTGTGCGTGAAATGATACCAATGGTACAGTGTACTCTTGCTGGAAGGTGTTTCTATTTTTTCGTGTTTGTTCTCTGTCCCTGTGTACTGTGCTTCCTGCCTATTCCTCACATCCCTTTTACTGTTTACTTACTCCGCCCTTTTTTTGTCGTTGTTGTGTTCTTTATCCTCGCGTACGACAATTCATGTGAGCCTACTTTTGCGTTTGCTAAGAACACATGCGCCTTGGAGTTATCTATGCGTTACTGGCGTATTGCAGGAGACCCTATTGCGGCCCTCTGCTGTCTCTCTTTTTTATCTTATTGTCGCGTACGGTACTATTATGGACAGCAGTCTGATGGACGACTTCACATTCTCAAAATTAACTGCAGCAGACGGCCTCACATATGATCTATTCTCTCAAGATATGTGCTTCTCCCCTTTCTCTCTTCCACAGAGCAATTGTCATGCCGCCCCCCCCCCCCCCCCCCGTCCCCCCCAGAGCCACCCTCCTCCCGTGTGGCCCTCCGGAGCCCGCG
>JAODGE020031086.1:0-13218 GCA_027574965.2 Ecitophya simulans | reverse complement strand
CTGTTTGCAACTGCGCCATTTTTTATCATCAATTTTAGCTGGTGCCAACGACGACCGCTAAAATCCCTTCATTTAGGATGTATTCTGCAACATGATATTGAACTTGCCTGCTCTAGATACAGTTTATGCAGGTTCGACTCTAGCAATTCTAAATTAAAATTTTGGATTTGGATCTAATGTCCTGTTGGAGAACAGACAAGCTACAAGACAATTAATTATCTACCATTTCCCAAAACGGGGCTACTTTGTTAGTTTTCATTTCTGAGTTTTTCCAACGTATTTTGGTCTATTGCTGCTATAAAATTAACGATGCTGAAATAACGTAAAAAAAAGTGTTCTAAATGTTCTGAACCTCCTGCCGCTACACTTCTCCTAAACATTATTCCGATCACTGTAATGCAGATAAATGACGCGTTCTTGTTTTATTTTACCAAATATCCTTTCTCACACGTACTATTAGTACTTATCACTCGAATGATAAAATATGCGGGTATGCTAGGAAAACCAAAATGTTTATATTTCTCTACTGTTACAATTTTACTTGCATCACATTCGCTAAATTAAAATATATCATATAGCGAATTTTTCAGTTGGGCTCGCATCGAATCTTTCATGAAGGCCTTGTCTAGCGTCCTGTCGGTGGATTTTTGACTAGTCGCCGAAAAGAACTCCTGGATGCTCGGAAAACTCGGCTGCGACTTGCTAGACTTGCCAGACATGGATATACTTGACTCGTAATTTGACAGACCCATGCTAATGTCGCTTTCGGTTAAATTGAACTCCTTCATGAGAAACTCCGATTTCAATATCGATTCTTGTATTGAATGCAGCGTGCCTGACGACTTGCTATCCATGGAGGCGGAAGCGGTGATCGAGTTGGTCTTATTTGTCGACGTTTTGGGAGATAGAATAACGTCAAATTCTGCCGTCTTATATTTACTGGGAGAAGTTGCAATGTTGGATGCATCATTAGAAACATCGGTAAATCCAATGGCTAAACTAGAACGTGCGCTGCGCTCCTCTTGTTGATCGTTGGCAATTGATTGCGCAGGTTGGTTAGATTCCAATTCGTCCATAAACTTGCAGAAACCAATTTTAACTTTTCGATTTTGAAGATAATTGTCTGAACTGATATCCGCAGTGATGTCATGTTGTTCCATCGGAGTGCTAACGGTCTTCCTCACAATGTTCACAGGTTTAGTTCCTTGGAAAACATCCACAGGTACTTTTTCGTCAATTATACTTGTCTTTGCCGAGCTTAAAGTTTTGTCACTGTGCTCTAACAAAATGTCGCTTATTTCTTTCTCCGGATCAAAGCCTTCGTTCTTGTACAAGGTCTCTATGTTCTTTTCAAATTTCGTGCGCCTCTTAACGTCTTTTAGAGACAAATAATTGTATCTGGGCCCGTTGAAATACTTGTCGTGCATTTGCTGAATGCGCTGATTAAGGTTGTTCAAGGTCATCACCATATTCTTCTGTTTTGCTTTGGAGATTTTTTCTTTGACGTTTTCGACGATTTTCTTTTGCTTCGTTTTCGGGTGGAGCTCCTCCTCTTCATCAATAGTGCCCAATCCCACGCTCGGTCTGGACGTGGCTTTGTCCACTTTCAACAACCTCTGGATGGCTTCCAGTTGATCTTGGGCTACGCTTGCTTCTTTCTCCGCTTGCTCCAGAATACTTTGAGTGGCGGCGTTTTGAGAAGTGCTCGAGACCTGCGAACACTGAGAAGTTTTGGATATTTTCAGAAAGTTGCTCTCGATGTCCTTCAACTTTTGCAGGAGGAGCAAGGCTTGGACATCGTCGGGATATCGATTGTACCGCGCTTCGCCGTCGGCCGTCCACGACGGTACATTTACATGCTGATCTTTTGTTTGCGGCCGTTCGGTGAACGATTTTTTGTCGACCATCTTCAGTTCGGACTTTACCGGAGCAGCTATGGGGTCTAGCTTGTACATATCTAGATTGGAGACCTCTCTGATAATTGGCATTTTCGATCTTTGCGGGCGCAAGGAGGCCGTGCTGTGTTTCAAGGCGTAGCATTTTTTAAATTCATTGTAGTGGTGACGGCTGCGGGCGACTTCTAAATCGGATGGTTCTTGAGGTTTCACGAAAGGAGACAATGAGTTCACTTGAATCGTCTGGGCCAGAGATTTTTTGGCTATGCTGATGGCTTTGTTCTTTGGGTCGTCGGGCCTCCCTCTTAGCTTGTGATTATACATTTGTAAAATTAGTAAAAAACGAATAAATCAATGACGTTGGAACGACTCGTAAACGTGCAAATGACACACAAACACATTAAAGAAAAATATTGATTTTAAACGTCAAAGTATTCTTTGGTAATGTCATTTGAAAAAAACATGAATTGATAATTACTTACCCTAACTAAAATTTCTCTGTTTAGATGTTCGTAGTGATATTCAGTATCACTATACTGGGTGTAATCCTCGCACATAATAGCTGCGATTATGGCGAGAATATCTTCTGATTTTCATACTTGTTGCTTATGCATTTTAACGGAGACAAATAAATGTCAGACGCGAAACAAAACGGAAACTGAAACAATACTTTATTGACTGTGAGTATATTTCTCTGTTACAGAAATCAAAGTCGGACCCGGTGGACCACAAGATAATCACATCAGTATAGTCGGAGGTAATATTTTGATTTTCACATGTGCCCTGATACCATATAATATTTCATAGTTGCTAATGGAATATAATAAAATTGCATTAAACAGAATATCGGGAGCGTTGAAACCTGCATTTAGTTATAACAATTTTTAAACACTTGAAAGCTTCCAGCCGGTCGTGGTTAACGGCTGCATTTGCGTTCCATTTGCTGCAATCAGCGTTGAAAATTTAAATCATAATTATTGCCGCCACTTTTGCCACGGCCTCTCATAAGTGAGGGCGTCGGCTGAACTAATTACACGTTGGCTTCTCTGCTGCCTCTCAGCACGAACGTGCATTGACGCTTCTAATTGAATAAATAAAACAATGTGTCCCGCGCAAATTGATACAGGTTTTCATTAAAAAATCGAAATATGAAGGAAGTTGCGTGCATATACACGCAAATATTGTAATCAAAATTCTCTATTCACTGAACGAAATCGTGATGCAAAACGTCGTGAATGCCAAACTTTTTTAAATCAACAGGTTCGACATCGCCTCGCTCAAACCACAAACAAAAGTCGAAACGTTCTCGGAGTTAACAAAAACTCGCATTTTACATTTTTTGATGGAAATTGCTCGGTTTTGTAATGATGCAGAACGTGACCGAAATTTTTGACGGAACTCTACGAGTTTTGTTACGACCGAATGTTTTCGCCACGCACGCCAAAACTTTGATCCCTCCTATGACGTTTTCCATTGTTTTCATTTGAAAGCCAGTTTAATCTTTTCCGTTGTTAAATTTTTGCACCTACAGATTACATTAAAATTCTACCGATCTCGGTGCCGATGTTAATTACTCGTCGAAATCGCTATAATGAATAATTGCACATCCGGCCTGCGAATAAATGCTGTTACGTCGGCACGACTAGGAAAACATGTAAGCCGGGCAAAAACACGAGCGTGTTTGCATTGCGATCCATCAACATTATATGGATAATTATCGAACGCTGGCTGCGCATTCGGTGGAATAACGAGCGTAACATATTTGCCCATTATGCATTACACCGGTTTTTGCGCATTTATTTTTTAGCCCGTTTCGAAGCTGGTTTGATTAATTAGAGGAAGCATTCGTTATGAAGGTCCCGGTAATCGGGGAAACTCGCCCGGAAATTTCGAGAAGAAACATTAAAAAATATAAATCTAACGGACTCGAATAAATCAAGTAAAATAGTTCGAAAAAGGCCTGGCGGAGCCATAAAGAATTATGCTTTTTGCAGAGCAAAAAATTTTTGCTTGCAGTTCGATAGATGTAGGTACTAGGAATGAATTAATATCTTGATTTTATTACCAGGCATAAATTTTTTACGATTTTTATTTGAGTATTCACACCAAGTGAAAATTTTATATTGGACTTTTTTCAATTATTCGACAAAAATTCTATTTCTCTACATAAATTATAACCTGAAAACTCCGTGTTACGATTATAATGATTGAACTTAAACCCCCGTTTCAATATATGCTGCAAGATAACCATAAATACCGCCACAAATGATGTAATTGAATACCGAGAGGAATGTATCGAGTTACTGGCATATATGCGCATGGTGATGAAACGGTGAAAAGAACAAACGAAGAAAGCAACAAGCAAGAAACCAGTAGCGCTAACATTACAGTAAATTTGAAATAAAATACATGGAACAACACACGAACATTTCGGAAACAAATAAAAGTACACAGTACGAGATAACAACAGGAAGAAAACAAACAAGAACAAGAACGCCAAACTTGATGTGAAATGTTCCTCATTTTTTTCTTCTCATGTTTCTTTTTTCTTGCCACGTCGCCACGTGCGCGTCCCACACGAATTTTCCAAGTGTTGATTTAATAATACGACTAAAGAGTTTGCGCAAACTTTCTGCTGTTGCATTCGGAATGTTATTTAGGTTGTTTTAAGATGAACATGGATATTCTGAAAATTCTGGCGTTTTTCCGTTCGGGAAAAAAATTTTGCATTCCCGGCGCGTGTGATTGCGCTCGTGCCTAAACGATAATTTTCTTTTACACTGCAATAATCATAAGTTCGGGGTTTGTATTGAAATTTGCGCGCGCGCACGCGCGCTATCGTAAATCTGCTGAGTTTAATATGTTCCTTGTGCGGTTGGGAAACGGAAAGCGGAAGGGTATTACAAAGAATAAAATACGGTGTAAAATGTTCGAAGCCCATTTGGAAACTACCAGTTCCGGACGGCGCCGTGGCGCGAGCTTTATTTGTTCTTCGGATTGAATAAATTTTCTTTCGCGAGCGTAGGAAGCGACGCCTTCTTGCAGCGCAGCGGTGTTGGCTTTACCTCCGCACTGCTTGAACAAACTGCGCGAGCTGCCGGAAAGCGCCGAAAGGCTGCCGGACGGGGAGGGAGAGGGAATTTCTTGTTTTCGCTCAAATCACAAGGATTATATTTGGCAAAATCGAGCCCCGCCAAGAATGGAAACTTATACAGATTTATTGCCCCGCGAGCCGATGACCTCTAGCGTTAATAAAGTTGACCGAACAAATGCGTGCTGGAAGTTTCTAAAACTGTGTTTACATTTTTCCAGGCCTGGCCGAGCCGGCAAGGGGCCATCGCTCGAGGGAAAGTGAAGTGTTCTCGTCTTCCCCAAGTTCGCCAAGCGCCAATCTGGCGGCCCTGCTGCTGGGCGCGCTGCTGCTCCTCGCAAATCGGTGACGCATCGCATAAACGCACGACAAGATTGATTGCGACACAAGGCACCGGGAACAACAACTCGCACCAAAATATCGATAAAAAAAATTAAACTCATCCATCCGTCGACCGCGCATATCCATCACATCTCTGCAATCCTTTCAGAAACAGACATAAAAACAGCTGGATGCAGACAATTTGGCGAAAAAAAAAGATACTTCTATTAAAACAAAAATATTATAACATACGAGTATCATAAACCAGACCGTAAAAACTCGCCGTAAAAAAGTTCATTGGCTTTATGTGTAAATAATGTTCGTGCGACTGAAGAAGCTCAAAGGACTAATCTTCGAAGTGAATCATATAACAGAATTTGCTCAGTGTAAAGAACAACGGACTAACTTACTAGTAATTGTAAAGTTTGTGTAATAGAAATTAGCGCATTGAAATAGCATTCAAAGAAAAGAATTATTTTCTAGGCGGAATTCGTGCGAGAGAAACAAACATTGTCGGTTGGTGGGAGGTGAAGGCGCCGGGCGCGCACATTTGTATGTAGCGTTTAGTTTGAGAGCGCTCGCGCATAGTTCTAATAAAATGCTAATTCTTATAGTCACGTCGCTCGCGTGCGAGCCGCATTCGTTCGGAAGCTCGCGGGAAAGCGCGGGCTCGCTATACGACCGACAATATTGCCGGCGCGTTATTATTGTTATTATTGCGCGCGAACAACGCGAGATTTTGCCCCATATTGCGAGCGGCACCGAGCACGTTCGCGTAAAATTTCGAGCGAAGACCGAGCCGGGACGCGTCCGGAATTTAGTTTAATAAACGCTGCGCGACGACGATTCGGCGCACGGCTTTAGATTTACGAAATTCGCACGACGGAAACTAAGACGACAACGAACGATGACGCAAGCGCGCAGCGCAACGCGCGTCCTGTTTTGATTGGTCAACCAATTAGCCAAGGCAATGATTTTAGGACACAAACAATTCCGCTAGTGTCGGCAAACAGTCGGCGAACAGCTGCGAAAGGATAAGTGAAAGTTGAAGTGCAAGGAAAATCGTTTCGAAATGGAAGAAAACAAATTGTCAAGGCTGCTATTAATTTTTATATTCTTATCTTGATGATCTTGATGTGCGTTGTTACCTAATGAAATAGAACCAGAGCGTTTGTGTTACTTCCGGGCTAGATTAGAGAAATTTATTGCCGGCTGAATTTTTTTACTGGAACTATGAATGTAATTGAAAAATTGAACAGTTGCACGTGTACATTTCCACTAAATTGAAGATTTTATACGCAGTTTATGTAAATATAATGGTATTACGATTAAACTAAGTACACTAATTTATTTTAGGAATATAAATTGACTAGGATTAAGAAAGCTGTCGAAAATTGTACAGTGTTGTTGTGTTTACAATTAGTGTAAGCCAAAACATTGCTCCAGACTTGTAAATACTGAAAAGTGATTTGAGAAACATTACTGTAAAAGATGATTATAATAACTGACTAGCAAATTGTGTTGTAACCGCGAAACACTGTAAAATTTACTTGCTCTTACAACACACCTAAGAACTAATTAAATTAATGTAAACATTGAGATCGATTAAGAATTAAAACTTTAAAACTAGAGATCCGAAGATATCAGCAAACTTATATCGTCGATTCTTAATGGATGATTGATTTTCGGTAATGATAAAACGGTGCCAAAAGTTCTATGATTTTGCTAAGGTCTTGTCACGTAGAGGACAAGGTAACAAACTATTGTAAACCACCCTAATGGACATTGTAACAATACTGATACTGACTATGGGGTATTATTTCAGTGTATGCAATATAAAACAATATTAAAGAGTAAAAACGTAGAGCATTTAAATACTTTTTCGCTTGGCGGTTATTTCCGATTTGTTTATAGTCGGAATTTATTGTGTTATGTGCAATGCTAGCAATGCCCTTTTTTTCTCGCAGCGATTTCGCAGATACGTGTTATACTCGTTGCCACATTTAATAGGAGAGCGATTTTCATTTTTGGTTTATTTTGAACATTTGCGTTTCGGGCGCTCCATTCCATTGTTTATTGTGTTCAGCGACGCGTGTCATTCCCGCAGCTCGTTTTAAATATTTTCCGGCAGTTTGCTCGCGGCCGGTTGATTGTAAAAAACAGAAAACCGTGCACGCGCACGCAACGCGGCGCCAACGCGCGTAACTAACGAACTTTTTTTTTCCCGCGAAAGCACAGCGGCAGCGTTTCGATGCGATTCGAATGTTTAATGTGCAGAAATAACAAAGTCCACATAACGAAATTCAATTATGAATTTCATCGCGGTGCGATATTTTATCACCAGCGATTTAGTAATTAGTCTAAAGCGTCCGAATTGATTAACTAATTCGAGTTGACGGCGGTCACCGCAACCGAAATTCGACGCTTCGGAATTTAATAATTTCGAATGTTCATTTAACTCGAACGAAGATGTCGGGCCAAACGATGATTTAGTTCGGCGCATGTTGCCCATTCTTTTCCGCTTGTTTAGCGGCGCGCATGCGAGGATGGGCGACATGTGCGTCGCGGACTCGCCGGCGAACATAATTCAGTGGAAATTCAGAAATTAATGCCAAAACGTCGGCGGCCCGCCTTCTGCCGCCTGCGCGCGCACATTCATCATGCGCCCACTGACGTTCTAATTGCGTTATTCGTGATAAACCGACATCGGAATCTCGTCGTCGTGATCAAAAACACCGTCGCACAAATCAAAACAACACCCGTCGAAAACAAAGCGTGCGCCGACCATAAAAACGAATACAACAGGCGCAGATTTGCGCATGGCAAAAAATAAAAGGAGCGAAAGGCAATTCAACCGAACGGCAGCCATCGTAGATTCCAATTCAAAAAATCAGTTCAGATATTGTTCGAACGAGAGGTTCGTTGAACAGGTTCTTTTTAATTATCTGTAGCGTGACGTTCCCAGTCACTTTAATTATATTCATGAGCATGGTTATGACACTGCTTGCAGAAGACAACGGCGAAATGAGATTTTTTTGCAGCGCACGAGCAAACATCTTGGTCGAGGACGTTCGAATCGCAAACCGGGACAATAAGGCCTTCGAGTAGCGTGGCGTTGTTGGAGAAAAAAGGAGCGTATTTAGTGTGCTGGTTTATGAATAAGACTTTTCATTATGCGCTTCATCTCGGCATGGCGCCCCTTGGGATTCGGGCGGCGAAGAATTCCCTGCGCAAACCACCTCATTACAATAATAATCTGCAAAAATAAACCGAGACCTAGAAACCCAGACCCAGAAAAGCACAAATCTGTTTTCCATCGATTCTTTCATTCGAATAATGCTCCAAAATTATTAAGTATTAACATTTCGCGCATAATTCAATCGAAATACCAGATTGAGTCTTCCTGTGCGACAGGCAAACAAACAGGACACGTTTACAAAATGAGATAGCAATTAATTTGCATTCCACTCGTAAATTATCGAGTGCTATTTCAGGTTCGGCAAATTGATGAATGGAGCTTGCAGAATTTATGCGAACTGCAAGGTCTGTTCGCCAACAAGGACATCGCAGGACGAGGCGTAAGCGGCGCGCGTACAAGCATAAAACGTGGGCGTTTTCGCATCTGGTATATGGGGCCGGATGACGAGCATTGAACGCGAGCCGATCGCTTTTCACGCCCAGATCGTAGACGTCGGACGGGTGTTGGAATCCACCGCCGACGTAATTGACAAGTGCCTTGTGACCTCGACCCGACGCGCTAAATAAATTATGCCCGCTCGTTGTTTGCATGCGAACGCGTCGCGACGCCGCTAATTGTTGGAGGGCGCGTTCGCGCCATGTATCACTGTGCGATATGTCGTTTGTGCATTACACCCCTTTACGTCCATTGGTACGCGCGTGGTTATTTAAGCGTTCGCGGTGATATATCAAATTTGATGAAGAGAAATCGATGCCCGTCGGACAGAATGCCGAGTGGCGGAAAACTAATTGATATTTTTGTAAATGAAGCGGATCCAACATGTACGCATCGGTAGAAAAGTATATTTCGCATAAAATGCAAAACGTGTCAACACCGAAAATAGGATTACCGAATGAAAGATAAAGCTTTATGCGCGTGCACGAGCTTGTCGCGTCGCGCACAAAGCCGAAGCCTTCAGCAGTGGCTTCTGGAGAGTTTTTAAGCTCGCTTACGCGGCGCACGTAAAAATTTGTCGACGGAATCTCACTCCGGGGCATTAATCAGTATTTTAGATTAAAATTTAAGACCACAAAAGCGGTCGGATTATTTCGGGTAGAACGTTGAAACACTGACGACCGAGGATTTTGCGAATAGCAGGTGACAGCCTTAATATTCGGTGCGAAAAAGATGAATCGCTTCGCGACCAAAGCGAAGCCCGTTATAAATATAATTTATTACACATAAAAAGGGCAAATAATTGGGGGCGATGAAGGTCGTAAAAAGTAACCGCCTAAGCGCAATTAAAAAGAACTTAATTTTTTTATTTTATTTTTTTTTGTGAGAGAATTGCCCCCCTCACGTAAAATTAATAAACACACCCATCATCAAATCAAAAGTTTGGTCCATGACTTATACAACTGAGGTCGACGTGGCAAACTACTCGCAAGTTTAGATACGATTTTCAATTTGTTTTGCTTGCGGTTTTTATGGTTGCTTGGTTCCCAGTCAAAATCTAGCGCAAACGCCCAAAGACGGCAAGGTCTGCTCTTTGGGGAACTATTACGCCTCCTAAAAGTTTCAGCTTAAAATTCCGTAAATTTCGCACGCGGCAGTGCATAAGTAACGTCATACATCATTTTCTTTATGGTCGCGCGTCCCCGCGCGACTACACGCCGTTACGCGGCGGTTATGCGCTTTCAATTTTAGGAATCTGTTCATTTTTCCAGCGAGCAGAAACTTTACAAGCGGATTTTAAAATTCATGAGCGTTTGGCGGCGGGCGGCGCGGCGGCGCGCAGTTCATTTCACATTTCCATACGCTCTTCCTGCCGCTAAGTCGGCGGAGTTCATGTGCAAGATTTTATATTCACCGACGGGCAACCGCGGCGTCCCGGATATGTGCGGCAAATAAAAAATCGCCGGGATAAAGCGCGAAAAGAAAAAAAAAACGAATCTAATTACGGGCACAACCGGTGACATTCTCGTGCATTACGTTGCATTACGCTGCATTAAAGCGGAGAGCGAAATGTTCTGCCCTTTCCGCTTTCCAGTCAGCCTTGGCGTTTTAGCGGTCTACTTTTTGAAATGTGGTTGCGATGTGCAACGAAGTTGTCTTTTATATATTTTTTTTCTCTGCGCTTGCCTTCCTGAAGCGCAACCATCTACCAACGACGCGCTGGATTTTCTGTTCTTCGGCACCGCGCTGCAGTCGACGTAAATTTGCGGTGCCAGCGGTGAAATTTAAAATTTCCTTTGATGATAATGCAAGTAAGTAGAAGGATAACAAGATTGTTACCCTGCGATGCGAGTTAAATTGCAAGCTTGTCTAGCCAAACCACGAACGCTTGAATATAAATTATCAGCCTAAAATAGAAAATAGTACCGTACAGCACAATCAGATATTCGATGACCGCCCGCAGTCGATATCGGACGTCCCACCGACGTCGAATTTCGACCATGGTGCGATGATCAGTGTCTGCGTTTCTCTGGAAATGCTGTCACTCCAAGTTTCAAACGTATTATAGATTGAAGCATATGTCTACTGTACAACAGAGCAATTAGTAACCAAACAACTGTTACGAATAAACAGTTATAGATTTTATCGCATCTCATGAATTGCTTTATTTTTAATTTTAGGCACGGCAATTGAGAATTTTTTAAAAGCAAATAATGTTCTAAAAATATCGCATTGTTTCGTTGTGATTTAATTGAACTTCGTAAATTCTTTGCAATTATGTCACTAATAATTAAATTAGCGATACGCAATTATGTTTTTTACTGATTCCGAAAAGGATAAGCAATATATATCAATATTTTTAGAACAAAATAAAATACTTGCTTGTAGACAATAGATACATAATTAATTGCATAGTTAATCACATAAAAATTCGATAAATAGAATAAATACGACGCTCGTCGCAGCCGGGATACGATCCTACAGCCGCGCAGTCGGCTACAGGGTGCAACGGACACTTAACCAGTTGGGCCACCGAACTAACGGCAAGCAGGGCAATCCTGCGGTTATATGTGTCGTAAGAATGGCAATACCTGTATCTGCTATATAGTGTTAAATGCGAATCACAGGTCCAGTGGTCCAGTGGTCGTACTAGTTAAGTGTCCATCCAGGTTCGTCTTATTCTCCGAAGATTGTAGGTTCTATCCCTGGTCAGAGTGTGTGGTTTTCTTTCAACATTGGAGTTTGAATGTAAAATAGCAAATATAAAGAATATAATCTACATAATATGATAATACTACAGTACCATCGTTAGAGGTAATAAATAATACGATTGATACGTTTTTTTTCTAGAAATTTTCTTTAATTGATTCGGATAATTATCTTTTGGCATTTATGGGTGATCATTCCGATTTGTTTACGTGTGTGTATGTCACTTTTAGTAGTAGAGGCACAAAATACGTTTTAATTACAATTTTCACACCGGTGCCGACATAAATAAAACCCTGGTACTCAATGTCCTATAAATGTCGAATATCCCGGGTCGACGTAGGGCCGACGACGCGCGGACGTTGATGTGTTGTAGGGGGTCACTTTTTCCGATTAAATTAATTATAATATTTATTTTTCTCTAAAATTCTGACAGTTGGCAGCGCAAGAGCAATTATTAAAATACCATTCAGTAAACAAATCAGACACAACAATTTGATTTGGAATTTTTGCAGTGTATATTAAATATTATATTTGTTTTTTTGTTGTTTGATTAAATAAAATAACAATATATATTAGGTATTGGTATAGGTATAACGTATATCATATTTTTACACATAATATTTATTTTCTGCCAATTATATGATTAATTTATAGAATACGCATAAAAACAACAGCCTCAATTTACAAATAGAGTTATTTAACACACACGTTGAATATACCGTGCCACTGACCGTTTTTAATTTGTTACAATATTTACAACACCAAACGTTGATAATTATTTTGCAGATTGAATTGCAATTGACAATATATAAGACCAATGCATAGATTATGAGCCAATCCATGAAAAATTAATATCTCAATTTTGTAATCAAATTTAATACCAAATACCAAATACCAAATACCAAACAAGCGTATTTCATACTTATTCTCATTTCCATTCTCATCAGCACACCAGTTTTGTAAGATTTTTTTTTGTGTAATGAAAGAATTATTGTCTTTTTCCTCAAAAAATCAAAAATTGTTCTGTCAATATTGGTTTAATTTATCCCAAAAAACAAATCTACCACAAATGTGTCAAAATGGCACCGAAAATTTTCCAATTCCTAAACTTTTTCACAACACGCCCTCCACAATCGACTGTAACGCGCGTTCCAGCGATAGTTTCGCAATTTTGAGTTCATTTCGTAGAAACAAAGTTGGTCAATTTTAGCATCATTCATCCTCAAATTTCTCCCAGAGGTATATTAAAATGGCAACCAAAGTTTGTAAATTATTCATAAGCTTGCTTTGCAAAATCAGTTGTGAAGTGTGTTCTAGTCGCGACAACTTCACGAATTGTATCATATAACAGAAAATCTTCTTATTTTTTTAAATTTTATTAGTAGTTATTGGAAGTTTCACCAGAAATAATTATAGAATCTTTGTCTTTATGCTTTGTTCTTGCTCTCGTACGGTTTTAGAATAATTTTAAACAGGTACGCACAGCGACATCATTTGTCGCTTAAAGCAAGCATGCTTTCAAACACGCTTATTGGAGCCGAGTGATAATTTCTATCACGCCTTAATTC